>VYZX01030193.1:27469-91294 GCA_013401335.1 Brachypteracias leptosomus
ATTGTCTGATGAGAATTTCATATTCCATTGATATGACCTCATTAATTAACCTTGCTAGAGGCTTATTAACCACTGTGATTTTTGTATTTAATATCAAAGCATAGTAAAAAAGTGGAGATTTCTTACCATATTACTGCAAAAAGTAATTGAAACAGAAGATCATTTGCTTTAATTAAAGTATTGATCCAGTAGTGATACTTCTTCAGATTTTTCCCAATCTGTCCATACTGAGCCAGGCTCTAAAGAGAGCTGTATTGATGGGAACCACAACTCAGCATTTAATAAAATTGCTGAAGTTTGAACAGCATGTGCAATTTAGAGTGCAAGTTATTTTGAAAAACAACACTTTCAATGGCTCTTTCTTACTTAGCTGATGTTCACAGAATCACAGCATGGTTGAAGGGTTGGAAGGGACCTCCAGAGGTCATCTGGACCAACCAGCTCAAGCAGGGCCACCTACAATATATTGCCCAGGACCACATCCAGCTGGCTTCAGAGTATCTCCAAGGATGGAGACTTCACCACCTCTCTGGGCAACCTCTGCCAGCGCTTGGTTGCCTTCACAGTGAAAAAGTGTTTCCTGATGTCCAAAGGGAACTTCCTGTGTTCCAGTTTGTGCCCATTACCTCTTGTCCTGTCACTGGGCACCACTGACCCTGGCTTCATCCTTTGTGTGCCCTCCCTTCATATATTTATATAAAATTAATAAGATCCCCCCTGAGACTTCTCTTCTGCAGGTTGAGTGGTCCCAGCTCACTCAGCCCTTCCTCATAGGAGAAGTGCTCTGGTCCCATAATAGTCTTGGTGCCTCTTTGCTGGACTCTCCAGTATGTCCCATCTCACTTGTGCTGGACAGTTTCTTACAGGCATTATGAACACCCTCTAGTAACTTGTTAATTGCTTTGAGAAGATAAGATGCAGCAAAACTCTTATCAACCTAAATTGCTTGGCCCTTTTAAACTAGAACCTTCATGTTGGTGCCGTCTTTTGAGGACTTGTTCTGTTGTGGGTAGAGGTACGAATGTGCTTTTGATGCAGGTGGATGCTTGTTTCACTGGCATTGCACATCTAAGGATAGGGGTGGAAGAGGTCTTGCAATGGTTCAGTTTACTCAGGTACACAGTTAAATGAGGATTAAATCAAGGTGCATCTTTGTAGAATCATAAAATTATTTAGGTTGGAAAAGACCTTTAAGATCATCGAATCCAACCATTAACCCAGCATTGCCAGAGCACCACTAAATCATGTCCCTCAGCACCACATCTCCACAGCCTTTAAACACTTCTAGGGATGGGGACTCCACCACTGCCCTCAGCAGCTTGTTCCAGGTCTTGACAGCCCTTTTGGGGAAGAAATTTTTCCTGATGTCCAACCTAAAGCTCCCCTGATACAACTGTGCTTGTAGGTCCAGCAGAGTCCCATGTGAACTTGCAGTGAGATGGTTGCAGAAGTAGGGTTCAGTAAGTTTGGCTTTCTGAGCTTCTCAATAGTGTTATATCCTTACTGTTTTGTTCTGTACTTTTTGAAATTTTTATTAAAAAAAAAAAATCAATAATAAAATAATTACTAGAAAAGATTCCTGCTACTGCATTCTGGAAAATGCATGAAAAAATACGCTCGTGTCCTTCCCATAAAAGCAGGATCAGTGGTTCTTAAAAATCCGTCTTCTCCTGGCCACTTCCAATGCGACATCCTAATCCTTTGGGTATGACAGCACAATCCTTGTCACAGCAACCAGTTATGAACAACATCACATGATTCCGAACATTAATATTGGTTGGGTTTAGGCCTAATTGTTGTTAATTATTATATTTTTAATCGATTTTCTCAAAAATAACAATAACAAAACAATACCCAGCCTACGTATGTTTGGCTTGCTCATTTGTTTGGCTTTTTCCGCCCAATTATTCCCATTCTGTATTAATTTAAGAAGCTTATTCTAGCCTCTAGAGGGGATGACTTGGCAAACTTGGCTGTAGAGGAATTCACCATGAAATTTGCACTGTCCTTAATATGTGTGAACATCTTGCAGATAAGTCTTATTTACAAGAAAAAAAGGTTTATCTAGTTCATATAGAAACCTTCAATATATGCCCTGTAATCTCCCAGACAGTCTGGAATTTAATAACACTCACCACTGATAAATCTTTTTAATATATAAATGCAGCAGTATTATTTTAAGAACAATTAAAGTAGCCTTGTTTAATGAAGCACTGGTTTGAACTGAGAGCCCACTGTCTTGCCAAAGTATATTTATTAAATATGAATGCTGCTCAAAAAACCACTGCAAATTTATTTTCTCCTTTTTAAGGTTAAAATCTGATTTAATTCCTAAAAAAACCACCAAATCATTTCAGTATATCCCATTATCCTAGTGTTTTTACGTCCTGTCAGATTACAATTAAATTAATTTTCCTGCTTTTTCTGCTTATATACATAGGGTTTTTTGTAGTTGTTTCTGGTATTAATGTTTTGGTTTCTCCCTCCCTTAATGTTTCCAGCTTTTTGGCCTGTTTTTCCTAGGTTAGAATTGTACTGTTCTTCTGCCTTACAAGAACAGCTTCTGCCTTCTCAAATGTTGTGCCTAAGAGTTTCCTTCCTCCAATTGTTGCTCACCTCGCTGAGAAATACAGAAAATCTCAACAAGGAAATTACTTGACCCTTTCACTCATCAGAGTTACCTGTAGTTCTCAGGCTGGAAAATTCTTAGTTTACAAAATCCTGATGAAGTTATAAGCAGTTGATAAGAGTATTGTTCTATTTGAAAAAAATACATAGAATATGTAATTTATATATATAGCTTATATATATATACACGCAATCTTATAGTTTGAGAGAAGAAATTTATGGATTTAACTCATTCTCTTCTTGTTCCCCCATCTTCCCTCAACTTTGACCCACCATTTTAGTGTAATTTTATTTCTTGTAGCATTGATTTTCTCTGTTCTGGTCTTCTCACACCTTGAATGTGGTGTGGGCTGTGCCTTGGAAGTCCTGTTAGCTACTGGTCAGGTCCCAGTCCCCAATTAAGAGCCACTTGGGTTTATAGATTCTATTGATTTCTTTTTTTCCAAAATAAACTCCCAGATATGACTGTGTGTTACTTGAAAAAGAGAAGAAGCAATCAGTGCTCTATATTTAAACATTGGAATTATAAATAGGCACAACGGGTGTCTTTAAATTATTGATTAAATATAAATAATGAAGCAACTTTGTCTCCTTTCTCTAAAGAAGAAGAAACAAAGTGCACTAATGCTTGACTCAAATTTTAGTTTGAAAAGATGCTGTCAGTACTAGGGCAATATATTTTACTCTTTATCATCCTTTATTTCAGGATCAAGATAATTTGGCTACACATGGTTGGTGAATTCTGATGGGTTTCAGCTAGAAAACAATTTCATAAAGATTTTGGTGAATTCTGATGGTCTGTAGCTGGAAAATAATTCCATGAAGCTTCAAAATTGTCATATATCTCAGGGAGTGCTGGGTGATGGTATGGACCAACTGGTCCAACTGATGTGATCCTGGGCAACTGGCTCTAGGTGGCCCTGCTTCAGCAGGGAGGTTCCACCAGATGACCTCCAGAGGTCCTTTGGAACCTCAACCATGCTGTGATTCCATAATATGTGAACGTTCCTGGAATTGCTGTGCTTGTGGTAGTGTCTAAAGAATTTATTGCGCATACAGAGGAGTGAGTAATGATGAAGTATAAGAGGAATTTGCAACCCAGTCTGCAAAACCCTGTTTTGAATTTGAGAGGCACTGTAGTAAGTAGCTACATGGTGTTATACTGTCAATAAGTGTAATGGAAAAGCACAAAATTAAAAGATAAACATCCCATTGTAATATTCTTGCATATACTGTGGTAATATATGGCATGGTACCAGGCAGATGTGTGTGTACTTATGTCATTTTGGTTCATTCTAGGGATTTAATTGCGTAGAACATTTTCTAATTGGGCACACTGCCTCATTAAAATTAATTGCAAAATATAAAAATTTAGAGTATCATACAGATTTGTCACTCTTTAGGAGTGAAACCAATGACAAATAATTAAATTGCCAGGAATAAAGCCATTGAAAAAAACAATAGCTCACTTTAATTGGGCAGGATTGTGCTTTGTGATAGTTAGTAAAGAGGATTATTTGCTCTTTCATCTTTTGAGCTGAAAAAGATGGGATGCACACGTCATCTGCATCACCCTACAGTGAGAGCAGCAGGTGTCACAAGAACATCAGAAGCAGAGGAAAGGGAATAGCTCAAAAGTACGTTGTGGTGCATCTCTTTACAGACCCCTTCCTCCACAGTATTTCTCCCACCAGCCTTTGCCATTTATGTTAGCATTCCTATGTTTGAAGACCTAAATTTGAATAATTTGGGGGGCCTTGAGCAACCTGGTCTAGTGGGAGGTGTCTCTGCCCATGGCAGGGAGCTTGGAACTAGATGATCTTTGAGGTCCCTTTCAACCCAACCCATTATATGATTTAATGAATGCACTGTTGGTGGGCTCTGGAGCTTTTCACCTTGAGATCCCAAGTTCAAATGTAACTGGCAATGACAAAGCAGTTGTCCTCTGCAATGAGTTGTTGGCCTTGAGCTCTGTGGAAATGTGCCTGTGTAACACATGGCATGGGGGGGATCCAGCTTGCCAGAGGGCAAGGACTGAATGGGCATCTGGGCACTTAATTAATCTCAGACTCCTACAAAGTACATTTATTTTTGCAAATACGTGGTCAGACAGCAGTCCAACCCAACTGGGTTGCCTCAGAGCATTTTCTTTGCCATGAGTCTTTTGGAAGCTGGGACATGATATGGGCACAAGCTCAGAGATCTGCTCATGCTTCGTTAAGAGACCCATTTATACATTAAATGAGAGATGTTTAGGGAGCCTGATTTTTCGTGTGGTTTACTTGAACAGAGCTCCTCCAGTAGTATCAACTGTAAAGCTGTCCTGCCTCTTCCTATTCCTAAGTAAAATGTCCTATTCAGTATTATTTGTAACTTAAAGAAATATTCATAGCTTAAAAAAAAATTGTTTAAAAGGGAGATGAGCTTTTTTCCTTTTAAATATTAACCAAGAGGTTTTTTTGCTTTTGCAAATCCTTTCTTCTATTACTTTCTGACTAAAACATATTCTTGTAGATGACTCTTAATCTGATAAAAATATTAATTGGCAAGATAGATCCACAGGAAAAATTCAGGGTTAAAATTAGCTTTTAATGCTACAGCAAAAATCATCAAAAGGGAGAGAAAACTTTTGAAATGTTACTGGTTTTGTGCCTGTTGCTTGTATTTCAAACTTTTTGGGGTGTTATTTTGCTTGATTGGTGCTTTTTTTTATTTGTTCTTTTTTGTTATTGGTGTTTTGTTGGTTGTTGTTTTTTGTTTTTTTTTTTTAAAGCAAGTAGAAAGGCTCAAATGTGGAGCTTCACTGGACTGTTATGGATTTATCACTCTGCTCCCAGCCCACTGGGTGTCTGGCTCCAAATATGGGACAGGAATTTTACTAATATAGGTTGGTGCTTTGGTTACAAGTAGCTTCTCATCCATGCCGTGGGTATATTTTTGATTTGAGCCAAATGTCTGTTTTGTGGCTGCCTATAATTTAGTGATTATGGCTCTTACGTGCCTATAAAACACTGTTATCCCCTTGCAATAACTGTCAATGCAATATTATTTATACTCCTTTAAAATAATACTATCAATTTAATTTAAAAATTAATATTTTCAAATGCAAAATTAATATTTTACAAATGTGCTATTTTTGAGAACAATCTCCTGCCTTGTTCCTTCCTTTCTCTATTTTCCCTTCTCTAAGCAGTGGTTGCCAGTGTAGCAAATGTGAATGCACAGATCCTAGGGAGAATAGCCTCTTTCTGACTCTGAAATTAATATAGATACCAGTAGTTTTATTATTGTTGCCGACTTCAGAGGCTCCAGCAGATTGCAGCCCTCATTTGATTTGATTTTTATTCATGCAGAGAGATAGAAAAGATCTTCATCCATCATTTTGTCTATTCCAGCATGAAAAATGTGCCTCTTCCAAGGTAACTATTCTGCTGTGTCTCAGTTGAGTCCTTCTAATTAAGTACGATTGTTTCATTACATTAGGCAGGTTATTTTTGTGAGTGTATTTGATCTTTGCAGACTGCAAAGAGAAAATGCACTGAAATACAAATTTCCAAATACAGCTATCCCAGTGAAAATTAGGGGCTAGTCTGACAACTTAAATTCACCTTTTGTTTGGCTTTTCAGTGTGTAATGACATGTTTTCTATTTGTTTTCTCACACCCATAACATGTTCTAGTAGTAAATTATGCTTTGTTTGCCTGGATTCAAGTAGGGGTAGCTTTTATTACTACAAAGAGAACAGTGAAGAACTTGGAGAAAGTATATCTAAACAAATGTGTTTGCAGATGGATGAAGAATCAAATGATTATTAAGTTAACTGAAGGAAGTATTATTAGAACCATTCACAAACTCCTGTGGAAGAATCTTTAGTGATAAGTCCAGTCATCCTAGAAGTTGTGTGTAGTTTGGAATCTGGATGTATTCAAAGGGTTCAGAATATGATATTTAAAATACTCTAAATTTGACTATCCAAGGGTGTTATCTGAGGCTGGTCAGCTGTACCTTGTGTACCTTCAGAATAAAGAATTTACCCATTGTTTCTCAGTTTATCTCAGTGTGAAACGTTGTGCCTGGAGTAGTAAGACAATTTAGTTTTCATATCTGCTCAGTCATTTTCTTCACTAAACACAGATTCTTAATGCTTGGAGGCTTAAATGCTAATTTTTGAAGGGAGGAGAAGGGGCTTGTTTTGGTGGCTAAATTTGAAAGATAGGAGAGAAAACCATCAAGGTGGCTGATGTGCTGTTAGGGGAAAAATCCTTCAGATACCTGAAATCATAATATATGTTGAAATTTGGGGACTTGAAGACCTGATCTGTGTCTATTATGAAAGGAGGAAATGTGAAAGCATTCCTGGTTTTAAATAACGAAAGGGATGATGTCACAGAATCCCAGCATGGTAGGGGTTGGGAGGGACCTCTGGAGATCATCTCATCCAACCCCCTGCTCCAGCAGGTCACCCAGAGCAGGGTGCCCAGGATCATGTCCATCATGTCTATGTTATCAAACATAGATGCAGAACTGATTGACTATGTCAAGACTACGCAGCACAGATTAATTCCTCTTTTAATGCTTTTATAAAGGACATCAAAATTCCTAGCTTGAAAGGCTCTCATTAAGAGGTAAATGAGAATTTTTTTTGAAGATCACTGAGAAGCTCAGCACTGGTTCTTGCTGTAATAAAATGTTGTAAAAACTGCTTTTTCTGGCAGTTGGCCAGTCAAAACCTGCTTTTTCTGGCAGATGCAGTTACTGTAAATTACATAAGGGAAGCTGATGAGGTTAGATTTTGTGGTGGGTTGGTTGAACTTAAATAGGACATCATGAAAGAATGAAACTCTTACCACAATTTCTTTTTTCTGTTAGAAGCAGAGTTGCCTACTAATAAAGTGTATCTTTATAAAACCCACCAACTAATCTACATCACCCCTTTCACTCAAATGGCTGAAATGCTTAATTATTTACTGAGATAGTATGAACTAAAGTCATTTTGTCCCCATGTTCCTCACTCTGACAAAAATTCCTCAGTCCCTATATCAGCTTTACCCAGCCTGGTTTGCACTAACAGTCTCAGAGAAAAGATGGAAAATCCTGTGACCGGTGTTGAATTGGAGTTTCCTATATAGAATCATAGATTGTGTAGGTTGGAAAAGACCTTTAATAAGGTCATTGAGTCCAGCGTTAACCCAGCACTGCCAAGTTCACCACTAAATCATGTCCCTCAGCACCACATCTACAAACCTCATATAAAAATGAGCGTGCTTGGGTTGCGTCCTTGCATAATTTATGAAATTTGCATTTGATGTGAACTCTTTCAAATCTTTTTGGAGGTCCTACAGAGGCAGCTTTCTTCTGAAGCTTCCTTTGTGTCCTGCTGTGAATTAGAGCTCTATGTTTAACTGTGAAAAAAGGTGAAGACCTGAATGAGTTCTTTATAGTCCCTCTAACTGAGATTTAGAAAACAAAGTTCTTTGTCAACTGATTTTTTTTATATTTTTGTGGCTCGAATGGACCTGGTATAGCTTGTAACTTCACTGCAAGCCAGTAAGGTTGCCTTTAAATACACGATTTCTTTCTATGTCACTATACTCCTAATTAATTTGATGTAATTTTGAAGTACCACCTTTATGGCTAAGAAGACACAGCAGTAGGGAACAGAGAGCATTTCTTCTGCAGTGTTTGTTCAATAATATTTTAGTTAATTATAACTTGAGAAAAGCCAGCATGCCTGCAAGCACAGTTCTGCTCATCTGTGTGATTTAATTAATAGTTAATTATATCAGAATCCCTACATACTATTATGCAACCACATTTTGGGTGTAAATGACTCCTAACAACTGACACTCCGGCACCAATAGCCTCAGGAAATAAGGGCAATTTTCTCTTATTTCCAGCAGCTTGGCTCTTTGCTGAGCCCAGAAACCTCTCCTGCTGAAGGTGAGGGCTGTTTCTCTTTCACTTTAGTATTTACTTAATATTTAACTACAGTAGCATTTGGGTACTCAAATCTTTAGCCTGTGTAACCTTTTAAGTATCCTTGAGATGATTCTTCTCCTCTGCTCTTGTGAGACCTCACCTGGGGCACTGCATCTATCTGTGGAGCTCCCAACACAAGAAGGCCATAGACCTGTTTGAGAAGGTCCAGAAGAGGCCACAAAGATGATTAGGGGGCTGGAATCCCTCTGCTGTGAGGCCAGGCTGAGAGAGTTGGGTTTGTTCAGCCTGGAGGAGAGAAGAGTCCAGGGAGACCCTATCGATACCTTCCAGTATCTGAAGGGGACCTGCAAGAAAACTGAAGAGGAACTTTTTACAAGGGCTTGTAGCAACAGGATGAGGTGTAATGACTTCAAACTGGAAGAGGGGAGATTTAGATTAGAAATTAGGAAGAAGTTCTTCACTATGAGGGTGGTGAGACACTCGAACAGGTTGTCCAGGGAAGTTCTAGATGCTCCATCATTGGATGTGTTCAAGCCCAGGCTGGATGGGGTCTTGGACAACCTGCTCTAGTTGCAGATGTCCATGCTCAGTAAAAGGGAATTGGAACTAGATGATCTTTGAGGTCCCTTCCAACCCACACCATTCTATGATCTTTAAGGTCCTTTCCAACTCAGATCATTCTGTGATTCTATGATATGATAGACAGGTAAAATTTGGGGTACAGGTTGTCCTTCCTTTGCAAAATCATTCTGAAACATCCATTTCAGAATTCCATTTCAAAATGTTGTGTTTTCCACAATGTATTCCAAAATACACCACTGAGAGATGTGTTATAATAATACTGCTGCTGTCCTTCTGTCTTCAGAAGTATTAATAATAAATTCTTTCAGTAACTGGTTGAAACAGGCCAAAAAGTCCTTTTCCCACCACTTTAAATGTGTGTAAAGAAAAGCTGCAGCAGAGATCGTAGCCTGTTTTTCCTGTGTTTCAGATCTATTTTTATGCTTTCTTTTCAAGGTCCTGAACACTGCTACTCATTTGTGAATTGTGCAGATCCTGAATTTTTGATTTCTAGTGTAGCTAAATTTGTACCCTTCCTAATGAAAGCAGCACAAATGAGCAACCTTTAGAGACCCAGCACAATATGGATGTAAAAGCAAATGAGATATGGCCAAGCTTAGAATGTAAAAAAAATTGTGATATAATGTTTGGTGCTTATATACCAAGAAATAAAACCAAACTTTCCTTTGGATTTTTGGTTCATAGCATTTTTCCCTTCATATTATCATATAAAATAATTTCATCTAACTCCCATGATATTAGGATAATTGGTATTTTGAAAATGAATATTTAGTGTTTCAATTTGTTCTCTGATGAAACATAAAAAGGAGCAAATTGATGTTAAGATTATTAAAGCTGAAAAGATTCCAAAATTGCTTCCTCTTAGAGCTTGTGCCTGTTCTAGCTGCAGATATATGGGGGTTTTTTAATTTAAGATGAGCAGTTGTTTTCATTTTCATATATTTTGGGATAATTCAGCATTGTCTTGGTCAAACCACATGGAAAACGTTCTTTAATATGAGGGTGGTTGAACACTGGAACAGGTTCAACAGAGAGGTGGTGGAGGCCCCATCCTTGGTGACATTCAAGGTCAGGCTTGATGTGGTTCTGAGCAACATGACCTAGTTAGAGATGTCCCTGCTTATTGTAGGAGGGTTGGACTAGATGACCTTTGGAGGTCCCTTCCAACCCAAAACATTCTATGATTCTATGAACTGTACTAAGTATTAATTTTAATATATGGTAAGTTATGAGCATGGGTTTACTCTGGAAATGCATTGGAAGAGGCTGCCCAGGGAAGTGGTGGAGTCACCATTCCTTGAGGTGTTCAAAAAACATGTAGACGTGGCACTTCAGGACATGGTCTAGGGGTCATGGTAGTGTTGAGTTGACAGTTGAACTTGATGATCTTAGTTAGAGGTCTTTTCCAGCCTTAATGATTCTGTGATTCTCTGTGTCCCTCCTCCCCTTCCGAAGCTCTTTGCACCACTTCTGAGATTCCTGCTACAGAAGGAGTAGCTACTCTTTATTCCTGGGTACATGGTGTACTTGGAGCTATCTAGCATCCATATACATTATTCAAAATTTATGTAATGGCAAGCACCCGGCACATATGTAATCATAAGATCAAAGAGACTTGGAAAAGAGCAGAAAAGGAGCTGCTTCCTCATTAAACTTAGAGAGAAGGGGCACAGGCAGAAGTTGAAATAAACTTTTTTCGTTAGGAAAAAAAAATGATTGGGGCCAGAGGATCTCAACTGCTTTGCTTTAAAGCGCTTGCAGGGCTTGTCTTCTGTGCACCTATTTCATTCATAATGTTCCTTCCTTGGGGAAGATAATCTCAGTGAGAAGAGGACGGTGTGACCCAGAAACAGGTCTTGGGAGAGCCGGGAGAACATTGTGAGCTCTGTGACTGAGTAGTTGTGTGAGTCTTGGCAAGTTACTTCTCTTTGTTCCTCAGGCGGAGCAGGCAGGACCAGTTGCTGGCACTGTCCATGTTTCTCACTGCACGTTTGCGTAGGTCCTAGGACAGCAGATCACTGCTGATGAGAGGTCTCAGTGCCAGAGATAGTGCATGTTGTAAGCTGTGCAAAACACATGGGATACTGAAAATCCTCAGGAAAAGCAGAATCAAACTGTTGGTCCACCAGAATTCTACAGCCAGGCAGCTGTAGCAGCATTGACCAAGTAGTCTGGCCATGGGCTTTTGCTTGGGCCACCATGGCGATAACTGGTGAGAAGTTTATAGAGCACAAGTCTTGTGAGGAGCAACAGAGGGACCTGGGGTTGTGGAGCCTGGAGAAAAGGAGGCTCAGGGGAGACCCTCTCGCTCTCAACAACTTCCTGAAAGGTTGGAGCCAAGTGGGGTTGGTCTCTTCTTCCAAGGAACAAGTGATAGGATAAGAGGGAGCAGCCTCAAGTTGAACCAGGGCAGGTTTAGGTTGTACGTGAGGAAAAATATCTTTCCCCAAAGGGTTGTTAAGTCCTGGAAGAGGCTTCCCATCCCTAGAGGGGTTTGAAAGCTGTAGAGATGTGGTGCTGAGGGCCATGGTTTAGTGGTGCCCTGGCAGTGCTGGGGGAATGGCTGGACTTGATATTAAAGGTCTCATCCAACCTAAATGCTTCTATGAAAGAAAGGAGTTCAACTTTGAAGGTTGAGCTACAGCCTAAACTTGTATACCTAGGGCTGAGAAAACAAGGCAGAAGCAGTAGTTGAGGGTGTATCACAGTCTAATACAAAGAAAGGGAAGATATACTAGACTCCCTATATTGAGCAAATTTTCAAAGCTGACAAAATGTGCATTTTTTAATACCAGGTATGAATATTGTAGGGGACAGCAGGGAGTTTCAAACAGGCCTTTCTAGACAGACTGGAGTGTGGCAGCTTTTTCAATCAGAAATTAAACAGTTAAAGTCTAAAAGTGGTTAAACTTGAGCTTCAAAACTTTGATTTTTCCACTGTTGCTCCCTAAATGGTGAAGGTTTTTGGTGGCCACCTGTATTGGAGAGGGGCAATGGGATAACTAAACAAATGTTGTAAAGAACGTGCAACATTTTTTATCATTTAAAATTCTAATTTTATTCTCTCAGGTAAATATTTCAGACGTGTGTTTTTCATGGCTTTTTTTGATTACCCAAGAGAAAGGAATTGTAGTTAAGCAATATTTATAAATGCATATTATGTACCTAATAAGGCAGCACTGTTGAATATACATTATTATATTTCCAGAGCTTTTTCTCGGGGTTCAGGATGTTAATAACTTCTGAATAATTATTTTAGATGTTTTCTGTTGAAGGCAGCAAAATATTAACAGCAAATGGAGAAATCAAACTGCAGTCCTGTAAGGGTCTTTAGCTTCCTTTTTTACAACTGAATTTATTTTTGTGTTATCTAGGACCTGTGTGTTTCCTTGGCTCTGATTTCACCTTTCCAAGGTAGTCAGTATGTTGGTAGATACTCTGGGAACATTCAAAGGGAGATCTTCCAAATGGAGCAGATCTTATATTAATTTAGGAGAACAATTTTAGATTAATAGAAACTTGGACTCAGTCATATGGAAAAGTCCATATAACATCAGAGACCTTTAAAAGTCATCTCGTCCAACCTCCCTGCAGCGAGCAGGGACATCTTCAACTAGAGCAGGTTTCTCAGAGCTCTGTCCAACCTGACTTTTAATGTTTCAGGGATGGAGTACCAAGTATTGAATGTAGTCATTGGTATGTTAACTCTGTGATCTTTTTTATACTACATTGGGTAGCAAAGGTGAGTAGATTAATATATCATGCTGTAAAGTTCAGTTATTCATGATGCAAGGGATGGATGACTTTCATGAAAAATGAAAGCTTCTTGATAGGTAGGTGCTGGTGAATGGTACTGTGTGTTGAGCATTTCTCCTAGTTCACGTGCTCATACATAATATGCTCAAAAGGATGAAAACCCCAAAGTGTTCATTGATAAAGCAAAACGCAACAACTTTATTTTGATTGCACAAAGCTCTACTACTAAGAAGGCAGTGCAGAGTCAGCCTTTCAATATTAGTAGAATGTGGTGGAGCAGAAAACATATAAACTACCTCTAAACACAGCAAAAGATCAGGAAAATTAAACTGTTACTGGCTTCACTATTCATATATATCAATTTTTTTCATTATTATTATTATTAGGGTTTTTTTCCTCATTCTGGGTCTCTAAACTTTGCTGTCCTGCTTGATACTGGAGAAAAACACTTGCCGTCATAAAAGATGATTAAATGCCCTTCTACCTCTGTAAGCAGCATTCTAGGATAAGGCTTTAAGGGGATTGCCAGGAAAGCCTTAAATCTTGTTATCAAGACAGATAAATTTCCACACTTCTGTCTTTGTAAATGTAGCTTAAGATAATTTTTAGACTCACTGATTATATAAATAGAATCATTTTAATTATCCTTTGAATAGGAGTTTACTTCTAGAAGAGATTTATTTTCCTTGCCCAGATGCTGTTGATTCTTTACTAATTTGCATGGAAGTGACCAGCTCTGTTTGTATTTGTCAGCCCCAAATAGCCAGAAAACAAAGTTTAGAGTGTATTTTTATTAAAAGAAGATAGTTTTAATGAAAGTACTTTTTAAAAAAAAATACAAATAATTATGCTTGTATTTCTTAAAAACAGTGTGAAACTATATTTGGGAGATGATTAATTCAAGCCCTAAGGCTTATTTCTCTGTGTTCAAAGTAAATTGGAGCATTTCTTGAAAATGCATTATTCTGTCTGGGCGGTGGTGGGGAGATCATCCACAAAGTGCTTGTTGTTAATAAACTAAAGCTTCATCTTTTTGTCAAAGCAATTTGGAATGGAGGAATTTTGAAGCTCTCAGAAGTGCTTTGTGTAATTGAAGTGAAGAGATTCTGTTTTTTCCTGTAAGATCATCTATTTGGAGTTCATGGAGCCTTATGTTTGTCTCATAATGGCACGGTTGGATTTGTCTCGTTAAGTGTTGGGGGGTCATTCAGCAAACGACTGTGAGGTTAAGAGTTGCAAAAGCAATGTGTAATTTCAGAAATAATTTTGTATACTGGTGTGTTTGGATATTCTGAGTTATCTGTGCACTTGGGAGTGATTTGCTGTGGCATACACAGCTTTAAAGATGATGAAAATGCCTGTATAGTTATCAGATGAGGGCATGCTGATTTGGTTTTGGGGTTGGTTTTTGGTTTTTTGGTTTTTTTTCCTGACACTCCCTCTGTGATTATTTAATATATACTGTATGTTCTGTAGTAGTGTGGAGCCTGGATGTATATATCCTTGAGTTAAAATACGTATTTCTGGGATATGAAAAATAATCCATGGTTGTTCTACAGCAAAAAGACACCAACAAACCCCACACAATAAGTTCCAATTTCTGCTATTATTTAAGCAGTAATATTTTACCCCGTTTCTAAGACAAGGTATTTATTCTGCCGTATTAAAATCAATTTTTCCTTTTCTTGGGGGATGATGTATATAAAAATCCATCCAGTGGGGAAAAATGCAGTTAATAATGCTCTGACTGCCTCTGTTGGCAGAACAATTGGTGTCCACAGGGAATCGCATCTCCTCTACGTCCCAAGTAGAGCTGTATATTTTGGGTAATCCTCTTGACTCTCCCTGTGAAACAGGTGACTGGTTATTGTGCTTTTATCTCACTTTACTCACTGGCAGACAACATCAAAAGATGCACTTGATGTAGCTGGCCTGGAATGGTGAATATCATGAACTGTGCAATTCTTGAGAAAAATATAAAATTGAGTCTTTCTGTAACTTATATTGAGGTTTTTATCACTTTAGGCTTCTGATGAGATTTGGTTATTATCCCGAATACATCCTCTGTGTTCAGGATGACTGGGATTTTGTATGTGCTGATGCATGCCAATGTATGCTACAGATACACTTCCTTTCATCAGTTTTTGGATAAAAGCAGAAAAAGACTATCTTGAAATCAGCCAGATTATTTTTCAGAATAAAATCCAAATATTTATGCCTTTTTAGTATATCCCTTTCTTGTTTCTTTTGTTTTGTTAGGTTTTTTTACTTCAAGAGGGTGTAAATTTAATGAAGGCACTTGTTTCTGGAAGGTGGAATAGAAATAAACTTCTGTCTGTTGTAAAACTAGAAATAATTAATGCTGGTAAAACCCATGAGCTGTCCTACTTTGTCCTATGGATATGGGTATGTGTGTGAGAGATGAAATATTTAGTTTCCCTTGACTCAAAAGTGAAGATAAATAAAGTGGGAAAAATAATACTTTCCCTTTCAACACTCTTGGTTTACTTTGTAACTAGAACCCAATGAAATATTTGAAGCGGGTTCCAGCCAGTTTGGATTAGAATGCAAATGCATGCAAAATTTGCGTAAATTTAAGCTACCTCGTTTTATTCTTGTTCTTAATTAGTCCTTTCAGGTTCCCTCACTCCCCAGGGAAATCTTAGTTTATCCTGCTGAGTATTTGTAAAATTACTTAGGCCTTTATGATTTGACCTTCTTTGTTGAAATTCAGTGAACTGAAGCTGTCATGAGTAATTATAGATGTAGATATGTACGAAGTGAAGGAAAAGTATTTCATCTTTGCTACTTGTTGGATGTTTTACCTCTATCGAAAGCAAAAGAACCTTGTTTTTGATTTATGTTGTGGCGTTTGCTGTATGATAAAAATTCAGGCAGCGTTAAAACTTTTAAAGCAAGTTTTAGTCAAGAATCCAGGGAAGCAGGAATTTCAAAGAATCGAAGACAGACTTTCTTCATCCACCCAAATTAAAGCCTAATTTCATGTTGGTGAGATACAAGAAATCCTGCCAAAGTTGTCCTGTGAGGACAGAGCAGAAGATGATCCCTCCCCTGAAGATACTTTGAGATGTTAGATGGATGTAGTAACATAATGTGGTGTAGTAACATAATGTGGATGTGTCTTCATTACTGGTTTTAATTATTTAAGATACTACAGTCTTTCCTGGAAAAGTCTGATCAATTTGAATGAGTAGGAACTTGAGGCTTTAGAGAGATCTTGAGCAATTATATGTGACTATTTAAGATTGAAGATAGCTGTGAGGACTCCATCACTGTAAGATGGGTATCACATCACTGACTTAAATTGTAGTGTGATCTATTTTCACCTGGCATCCATTTCTGCAGCAGATTTCAATGCCTTGTTTTATCCATTTTAACCCTAAACTATTTCTATTTAGAGGAAAGCTTTTGCATGTACCTTCTCCTATGTAGAGCATTCTGCAACCTCTTCTCTTGCACACCGGTGTCTTGTGGTTTCAGCTTGGATGAATTGGCTTCAGAATAACCCAATTTGTGTGATCTACTCAGGGAATGTTTCCATTCAGTGCTCGAAAGATGATCAAATGAATGAGTCAGTGGGGTGCAGAGTACAAACCAGAAAGCAATATCCTTAGGGTACGTAAAAACAGGACAGAGGCTAATTTCATGGTTGATGTAGTAGAATAGCTGAAATAGTGAAGTCTAGTTATAGAAAGATTTGTTGGATTTCAAAATACTTTTAGTTCATTTTGTAGAAAGTATGACACTGATTTTTAGTTAAGCATCTCATGTCCATGCCTTTGTAAAGATCAGCCTGGTGCTTAAGCTGGTGGATGTGTATAATGTATGCTCGATTCAAAGAGGTTAAACTGCCGTAATTCCAGCCTCATTAAAATGTTTATCTTGTACTGCTGGCCTTTGGATGGACTCAAAACTATTGTGCATTTCCCTTTCCATTGTAAACTTCAAGTGGGGTGGAGGAGAAAGAGTGGCACGTGGTGAGGTTTGTGTGTTATGAACCTGTGTTATATAAACCAGATAGTTCCCCAATCAGATCTCATAAGAAATACCAGACAAGCTTGTACTTTACACATTTTGTAAAAATAAATTGGGGTTGTTCAGCCTGGAGAAGAGAAGGCTTTGAGGAGACCTTCAGCCTTTCAGTAATTCAAGGTGCCTGTCAGAAAGATGGGGACAGACTTTTGAGCAGGGTCTGTTGTGACAGGACAAGGGGCAATGGTTTTAAACTAAAAGAGGGAGATTTAGACTAGAGAGAAGGAAGACATTTTTGATGCTGAGGGTGGTGAGACCCTGTCCCAGGTTGCCCAGAGAGGTGGTTGCTGCCCCATCCCTGGAACCATTGCAGGTGAGGTTGGCCGGGGCTCTGAGCAACCTGCTCTAGTTGCAGGTGTCCCTGCTCCCTGCAGGGAGGTTGGAACCTGGAGATGACCTTTAAATGTTACAAACCATAGTTTGGGGCACAGTCTCAAAGATCACGACTTGTGTTTTTCCAAGTCACCACATCACTGTAGTATTTGCATATTTTTCTGATACTTAAAAGGGAGAAAAGCCTTTCCCCCTCCTCCATTTATAATTGATCTGTTTATAAGGAGAGTTTCACTCAGAAAAGCTGAGTTAAAGTCTGACCCATGCATCAAAAGAGCTGAGGGTACTAGAAGACTGTAAGAACTGATCAAATGATGCCCCTTGACTTGGTAGGAGTTGGTCCAGCGTTACTTCTCACGTCATGCAGAAGATACAAGCTCAAGCTGTCTCTTTTCCCCTTTCTGGATACGTTTCCTCCTATACTTGTTGCATGTTCAAAATTCAGAAAAAAGTCCACAGCAGCTTGTGTCAAGCTTTGATTTGGCCTGTGTAGTGCTTCAGGGGTTTTCTGTCAGATGTGGTTTTCTCCCTGGGAGACAGATGTGGGTGGTGAGAGACAGCTGTTCCTGCAAGACATCAAGAAACCAGGATCTGCAGAGGAGCATTTTCCCTTCTCTTGCAGGGCTTTGTGTCAGGAGCTGAGAGAGGAGGGTCTGCTTCTCAGTGGGTTTCTTATGCTTTTTCTGGCTGGGATGGGGACCTTCAACTGCCTAAAGATGATCTGAAGAACTTCACAGTGGGAAATTACATGACTGGTTCTTTTTTTTTTTTTGCTTTGAAACTAAGGTTTTTTAGACCTAGCCCTTCTTTATAAAGGGACATGGTGGAAGGGGTGATAAGAGGTCTATTGTACTTGCCACAGCCTGGAAATGATTCGAGAGATGCTTTGCTTGCTTCTGGGACAGTAGGTGGAGCTGTCTGTTACATGCTTGAAACCTGCTCCTTGAAAAATGAAAAATTTAAAAATGTGCTTGAGAATCACTTTTCATTTGCATGGATGGAGTGCTGTGTCCTAGCATCCCTAAGATGAGAATTCCTTAAGGATCTATCAGTTGAGAAAGAAGATGTGAGTAAACTGGATTTGTAAAAATATTACAACCTCTTGGATGCTGCTTTGCAATCTTTATTCTGGCATTCATGTCATTTCTCCATTCTCAAATGGAGCAGCGCTGCCCAGGACACTTTGTGTTTTCTGCCTACATTTTGTAAGATTACAGAGACATTTGCAATTAGAACATCTATATTTCTAATTGGATTCATTTTGTTACCATGGAAGAATTTTATATTGGTCATGTCACAGTGGTAGGGTTGTTAATTTTCTTTGCTCTACCATTATAAATGAGTTTTTAAACAGTTCTTTTGGGGAAGTTAGGAAAACCAACATTGTTCTCAGTACCTTCATTTTGCAAAAATGATGGAAGTTGCTGTTTTCAGCACAGAACAGAGATCCAGGTAGCACCTCAACTACCTTCAGTCTGGCTTCTCAATACAGGGGCACCCAGTTTGATTAACGTGAGATGGAGGAGCTTAGGCTCAGGAAGGACAGACCTGTTTGTATTTTAACCTTGCTTTTCAGTTCTGAATGAAGATCAGGCAGCTTCTCTTAATGGTGGGTGGCCTGAGAGTTTTCTTTGAGAACTCTCATCACTTGCTCCGTCCCCATTTGATGAGCAGTGCTGAGCACTGTAGATCTGGAGGTTTTCTAGGAGAGCTTTCTCAATCCCTTCTGGAGGTGAAATCTCCTCTAGCATTATAGGAAATCTGGCCAAACTGGAACGGAGTGGCTTAATGGAAACTGGTATTGTAACAGAATTTACACTGAATACTTTGACAATTAAATTTAACATTAATGTTGCTTCCTTGCAAGCTCAAAAAGCAGAGTAAATGTTACTGAATGAAGTCCTAGGATACTTAGTGGTAATATATATTCCTGCTGTTTTCTTTTGCTAATGAAAGCCAATAAAATGGTAATTGCAGTATCTTTTGCCAATCTGTGTTTAATGATAACCTTTGGTATAAATGAACTTCTTTCATATAACAGCCTTCTTTCCAGCGCTGGCAGGTGAGAAAACTCATAAAGTAAGCATATAATTTAATTTTCTGCAGCAGGTAATGCAGCAGAAAGTGACAGCACCTAGGAGCACAAGGAAAGCATTATGTGCAGTCTTTATTTTCTTGGTGTCGTCCAGGACCTCGGTTAATAAGGTTTATTGGTGAAATAATCAGATTTGCAGGGGAAATAGCAAACAACAAACAGCAGCACGTCATTTGCAGGACCCCTGGGTTCTTGCTTAGTTAATTGTATACGCAGTAAAACTATTCTGGGAAGCCAGAGGGATCTGCTTTTACGGTATTGCATAACTGCAGGCTGAAGGCAGGAGTCTGAAGCTTAGAAAAAAATAGATAAAATAGCAGCAGCAGCTCAGCATCTCCTTCGAAACAATCTGAAATTGCCTAATGACTTCTAAAGTGAATTACTCAGTAATGAAAAAACAACACTGCGTCGTTCATTATTGCTATTATTCATCTTATCACCAGCTCTGGAAGACTTCAAGATGTTCCATGAATGCAGGGTCATATTTTATGCCAGTTGTTTGAAAGCTGTGTAGGTGCTGGTGCCCTTCTGTTAATCAGTGGTGTTAATATTTCTTATTTCTGAAATATTTTTTGGCATTTTATTGGAATGTTGCCCTTCTCTGGACACATTCCAGCCCCTCAATATCCTTCTTGGAGTGAGAGGCCCAAAACTGAACTCAGGATTCGAGGTGCAACACCCCCAGTGCCGAGTCCATGGGGACAATCCCTGCCCTGGTCCTACTGGCCACGCCGGTGCTGACCCAAGAACATAACTGGTCTCGTTCTCCAAAGCATTGCGTTGGTTCATGCTGGTGTCATGACACAGTTTCCATCAATGGTGTGATGGAATGATGGAGTAATGGACAAGGTAGTGGAACGAGGAGCCAAAAGCTCCACCTTTTGTAGCTACAGCCTGAAATGCTCCCAGAAGATGATTAGCTTCTATTGAGCAGTGGAAAATGGGTACAGAGAAACCTAGGGATTCTCTCAGGGAAAAACACGAGTCATTCTGTCAGACTTTTCTGCTGCCTTGCAGATGTCTGAGCTTCAATCAGATCCTCCTTACCTCACCACACTTCCAAATGAAATGATTTAAAGTTACACCAACAATTCTTTTGATATATTTACAAGCAACAGTTTATTCTCAAAACCAAATGTTTGTTCTCAAAGAAGAAAAAAAGTGAGAGTATGAAACACTAATTTTCCTCAAAGAAGAAAAAACCCAACAATACGAAATACTTATTTTTCCAAATAACCAGAATATAGAAGCATTGGCATCTTGAAAACTGCAGAACTACAAAAACTCATGTAATTAAGTGGTCGCAAGGGAGTATCTCTGTAACTGAAATATCTGTTGATTTATAGCAAATAATGAAATGCATTTAATTAAACCTCAGGTGGCAGAAGCTCCTCCAAAGGGAGCCATAACAATATAAGTCGTATTAATTTAATGACTAGAAGTTCTAGTACTGACAAAAATCAATATTTCGTTTTAATAAAGTAGTTGCTCAGTTTAGCTTTGCACAGTTAGTTGCAAGTATGGGAAAAGACTAAAGGAGTGGTCAACTTGATGCTTAGAGGGTGAGAGAAATGCAAGTGGAGGTCTTCAAAACAGTCCTCAAAATGCGTATTTAACCAAGATTTTACTGCTTAGAAAAGAATTTTCTTTAAACTGCCTCTGCACTGCACAGCTGAGAAGTTTCTTCAGCATCTTTTCATAAGTCTTCAGTGACTTCAGCGCCTTCAAAATCCTCAATGATAAAATATTTATTTACAACAGGGTAGAAATCCCCAGATTTATTATTTAATCAGAAGAACATAACGGGAAGTTTGTCAAAGATCAAAGAAATAGAGGTGCAGTAAGAACAGCAGCAAGCTACGTAAATTGGATAAACATCTTAAAACATGCATTCTACGCCTCTTACATTTGCGTGTCTCCAATTGTAACAGCCAAGTTGCACCAGGAGAGATTTAGATTGGACATGAGGAACCATTTTTTTCCCAAAAGGGTTGTGAAGGGCTATGCCAGGCTGGGCAGGGCAGTGGTGGAGTCCCCATCCCTGGAGGGGTTTCCAAGCTGTGGAGATGGGGTGCTGAGGGACATGATTTAGTGGTGACCTGGCAGTGCTGGGTTAATGGCTGAACTCAGTGGTCTTAAAGATCTCTTCCAACCTAAATGATTCTATGATGAGCTCTTATTCTTCACTTACATTTCCCATAATGTACAGTTGTTACCAGAAAGAGCCCCATTAGCACAAGAGGGACACCTGAAGCCAAGGTAGCAACAATACTAATTATGCAAAGCAATGCCAGGACAGCTATGGTGACAAATTGGCGTTATTTTTGCTTCCTGCTGTTTTTACATCGTTAGGTAACGTTAAAATGTTCATTCCCAGAGATGCTCTCTCCTCTACCCAGCCCAGGAGGACAGCCAGGACTTGTGCTTGGGACTGCTGCCTGGAGGTGCTCAGAATAATAACACAGGAAACTCATTTCCTCTTGGAGATGCTTTAAATGGATAATTTAGGGAAACAAAAACATGGCAAACACCTGAAATTCACCAGTGAGAGCAAAGACTCTGTTAAATTCTGGGATTTCTCCTAAGAGGTTTCACAGGAGTTAAAATTCTGCTTGTTTGAACAAAAGTATGTTCATTTTGGACCTCTCCAACATGGGATGCTGAGTCAGCATTGGGCTTCTGTGTTAACTCTCAGCAAGATAGATGTAAACACATACAAACCTTCACTGCATGTTATCCATGGCTACGTATGCTGTGGGTATCAGAATGGTTTTCCAAATTCAGTAGACCCCTTATAGACCCTTTAATGACCTGCTCCAGGTGCCTGCTTTGAGAGAGACGCCTCTAGTTGTCCATGACTGCATTTCATAGAATCATTTAGGTTGGAAAAGACCTCCAGGATCATCAAGTCCATTTATGCTAGTTCAGAGCAGTAGGACAGTTTTGGAGCAAACCTACAAAGCCTCATTTATCACACCATGGATTACATCACAGGTTGGTTTCCAAGCTGGATTCCTCCTCGAGGAAGCTAAGCTAATGTCTCTAAAGCAATGCATAATGCTTTGAAACAGGCTCTAACCATATAAAAACTGGGAATATTTGGTCCAGGGATTCAGCTTGTCTTCCCTGAAGCAAAGCCTTCAGCGCTGGTTAGTTCAAATCTCCTGATCTTCTCTTGGTGTTGATGAATTATCTGTAAATTCTGACCTAGCCAGAGGGTCTGTGCAAAGTAGGTGGACCAAGCCTGGGATCTGACTGTGCCATAAGCTCCCGACAAGGGAAATCTCTTCATCTGCTGGTTTTGAGGGGAGAAAATGCACAAGGAAGAGAAGAAAGACATCAGATATCTCAATGGCACTATCCATGGAAGAACTGAATAGTTATATTTGCAACTCTTATTAGGAAGAAGGCAGGTGAAATTACGAAGTGAATGAAATCTGGCTGGACACCTAGGCTCAGATAGTAATGGGTGTAGTAGTGAGAAAGGGAGAAAACTTTTTAGCTTATCTCTTGCAGTTGACATCCAACATGGAAGCACACCTTTGAGTCCTTCTGAATGGCTCAGTTAAATCCAGGATTGAACCTGCAGCAGAAGTGCTTGTCCCCAATACTGGTGAAGTGTTTCACTTCAGGATATCCTACCTGGCTACAGAGCAGTCCCTAACAGAGATATGAGGGCAGATGAGAAAGAAGAGTGAGGAAAAAAAGGATGGTAAAATCCAGATTTATTTTCACATGTTCCCTGTGGCATCGTTAGAACGGGAGGGCAAAGGATCTGTACTCAGAGCACTGCTTCTTGGAAAAGATCATTTCGGTTTTCATGTGGAGATTTGCAACATCCCCAGAGCTCCCCAGAATATCTGCTCTGTAATTGAAGCCCTGCTCCACTTGCCCGCAGAAGATCTCAAAGTCTATCAGTTAAATGCAGTGCTCAGTCTGTGCTCCTGTGATACCCAACGTGACAAAAGAAAACGAGGTTAAATACAGTGTCTCTTGACAATTTACGGGTTTACAAAGCAAGAGGAAGGAGTTTAAAATGATACCGGCATATTATTTGTTTTGTTTATCTACACTCTGACATGTTCCAACTGATGATAGACACTGATTGACAGTGCTTGTGCCAGCAACAACAAAAAAAGGAAAATTCACTTAGACTAGCACAGTGTCTATAGAACAATACAGCAAAAATCATTCATTTTGTGGAACGGCTTCATCCGAGCATGAAATTGTTAATGGATTAGGGTAGAGCCTGGTATGAACAAGATTTCAAAGCTGTGGAGATGTGATGCTTCGGGACATGGTCTAAGGGTCAGGGAGATGTTGAGATGAAGGTTGGACTTGGTCATCCTAGAGGTCTTTTCCAACCTAATTGATTCTATGACCAGCAAGGTACTGGTCTGGAGCAAGTGATCTGTGACTGAGCTTGTTGCTGACCAAATCTGTTCTGTCTTTAGAAGATACAGTGCCTAATAGGCTGGTTTTAGACAAAGGACAGCCTTGAGTATGTTGGTGTTTTTCTGGTTCTGTCATCAGTTTAACTGGTTCAACTGTGATTACCACAAAGCTTCCATGGGTTGGGCTTCACAACATTTATTTTGTGGTATTTAATAAGAAATGTGAAGATGTCAATTCTTTTCCCATTATAAGAAGTGTTTTCAAATGCCAAAAAAAGACCAAACCAACAAAAACAAAAAATCAGCAAAAGTGTTCCCACTGTGATGGATTTCTTTATTTTCAGAAAGAGATTGTCCCCAGAGTCTGTGGTACTTTTTAATGCAGATAACTGATTTATTTTTATAGTGCTGTCTCAGGTTGTAGAAAGATAACTGTATTTTTTTTCAAGGTCTTATAGTGTAAATTTATTCAGCTCCAATGAGGCAGATGGGGTATGTCAGTAGGGTAATATGGAGCCTGTTTATTCTCCACATTGTTGTTGCAAAGGCTTGTTTAGAAAAACACTGAAATAGGGTTTTATTCTTGTACCTCACTTAAGTAAACATAAAAGTAAGTTGACTTTAACAACTGTAAAGAATTTAATGGGGCAAGATCGTCAGTCAATATGCAGCACCATCAGTGTTTGCTCATACGTCTGAGAAGTAAAGAAAAATTTTAAAAAGCAAGATTTGATAGGAATACGCAGTAATTTTACAGAAATTTAATTTTATAGGAATGAAAAGCCAAAGTGGAAAAAAAAGTTAAGAGATGCTAATAAGATCTTAGGTAAAAGAATGCAACTGCAGTTGGAGTAATTGGCCTGTGAAATATTCATCTTCCTGACTTTTTTTTATACAAGTGCCTGACTCATCACTATTTATGAGCCTCTTAGTGCTTGAATGCTGAGGTGTCCCCAAACCCTTCTCCTCTAAAAGAGTATTCTGCTCACAAATCCAGTTAGAATCCTCTAAGACACTAAAAAGAAATAAACCATGACAATGAAAGCTATTTCAGTTTTTAAAAAATCTCTAAACCCAACACAAACCATAGTGGGTGAAGAGGGGAAGATGAGTATTCACCCTCAGAATATAATAACAAATCCTACATCCAAAGCTAGAAAATATTCCTAACTGGACTTTGTGTGGGATTACATTCCAGGAATCTGTCACCCAAAACACTGTCTGCAATTAATTCCATATTTATCATTCAAACTGTTGAAGATTAATTAATGCAAGCCTCTGGAAAAAAAATTCTAAATATACATCTGTATATTTTGGAACTTATAGTTGAATAAGCTGCTTTTGGACAGAATCAGTCTTGGTGACAGACATGTTGGGTTATTTATTGAGTGTTCTTTGCTGCTTTTGTATTTATAGGCAAGTGGTGAAGTGCAGCCACTCGAAAAAGAAAATGAAATCCAATCCGAGATGCATTCAAACAGCAGGAATTCTCTTCTCTGCAGATCCTTATTATGATGTTACACATCACCACAAGAGCTGAGCACCATCAGTTGTGACTTAAGTGATGTGAATAAATCTGTCAGTTGTGGTTCCCACTCTTCCATCCTTTCCTCAAAAGGGATTTTTTGTGTGTGCAGAGTCTTTTGTTGTTGCTTATTTGCTCTCCTTGCCTTACACCAGGGTTACAATCATCTTGCACCAAGCCCTTTGAATATCCAGAAGGTAAAGTCTGAGACTTTTAAACTCTGGTTGCTTCAAACTTCTTGTACCTCCTGAATTCCAGTGCTACAAACTTTCCCAGTGTATTGAGATAGGACCTCACATTAATCATCCTGCTCAGAGCAATCATCCAGCTGAAGTCATGTCCAAGTGAGGTCATCTTGGTATTGCTGGAAGTAAACCAGACCCAACTTTTAATATGAAACCTATGTTTCACTTCCATGGGAAGAGTGTTTAGTGTAGCCTTTCGGCTTCAATTGACAAGTCCTATTGACAATCCCTTTTGCCATTTGCCTCCTGATAGAAATCAGAAGAGCCTTTAGTAGGTAGTGTGTGAGGGCTTGTGTTTGTTACAGCCTCAGAGGGATGTGCATCATTTTCCGCCTGGTTTCCTGTGGAAATGAAGCTTTTTCTGTCACCCTTTCTCTCTTCCAGCCCGTCCAACCCTATCCTATTGACTTTTTGACTCTGTTGCCCAGTTTTAGTCCTATTTAATGGTGATGCCTTTCATTATATTAAGGTTCTACCACTGTGATGAACATTGACAGCCAGATAGAGGAGAAAGATGTAATTAATGTCTGTGCTGATGAAAAGACTTCAGCGTGTGCTCAGCTTTCCTAGTACCAGGCTTTATTAACTCTGCTGTGAATGAAACTGCCTGGTTTTATGTTGTGAGAGCATTACTGTGGTGCTTTAATAGGTGGCTTTGCTTCTGTGGTTTGTCTTGCTGTCATGCACAAGAGCCCTAATGAGGATTCAAAATACCATTGAGCGTGCCAACATCGAGACTGGTAATGCTAAGTATCAGTGTTACTAATTCTGGGAGATAATGGAGCTGCATGAGGGCACAGATCACTTCTTTCCCTGCTCCTCCAGACCGGAGCTGTGTAGATGTTGCCATCTAGCATCTGCTGCCTGGGGTCTCCATCCTGAAGCAAAGAATGGGAGCATCTTGGGTTGCTGACACTTCTCTGTGCCAGAAAATCCTCCCTGTGTCATCAAGCCCTGACTTTCACCAGCTTCTCTCCTGGGACCTGGAGTTCCCACCTTCCCCTTTACATGAGGAAGCCAATTTGATTTGCATAATTCAGACATTTCCTCTCTTACATACTCTATTATTTTTTTCACCTTCAACATTCCATAAAAACATGGAAAAGCAAGTCAGTTTTGCCACCTGGGCAAAAAACATAAAGAGAAATTATTTATTTTGGCACCAAAAAGTATTTACTTAGGTTTGAGCAGCTGGTCTAAGATAGCAAACATTTGTACAGGGGACAAACAGCAGAAACATTTGTTGTTTTGAAGGTTTAAATTTATAAAAAGGTGTATATTGGGAATATGGTCGAATATGATGCATGTGCCAAGCTCAAAGCATACATGCTTTAGAGCACTGCCTTAATTGCCTTTTAGGCCTGAGGTTTAGAATTGACCTGTCAGCCTAAAATAGGCTGGTTTTATTTTGAGTTATGAATCTGAGGCAGAAACGTCAGATAAAATGATGCATAGCCCAGTAACACGAGTCTTTTTTAACATTCCAGGCTTGGCTCATAATGATGCTAATAGATGATCTCGGTTGAGTTCCTGAATAAGATACAAATGTATTTTTTTTCTTTTTTTTCCCCCCCATAGCAATATTTAAGCATTAATTTCAGTGTACGTCAGCGTGTCATGACCCTGTTTTCCTGCAACTTAGTCTGTCTCTTGTAGTACCTTTAAATTATATTTAGGCTTTTGTGTTACTCTAGTCTTATAAGTGGTTCTTATCAGCAATTGGAAATAGTAAAGTAGCCACGATTAATTCTGAGAAATTGAAAGAATAAATATATATGTATGTGCACACCATTCTATAAGCTTTTATTTAATGTCTTTCACTTCCTAATTTTTTTTTCTCTTAACATATATCCTAGTTTTACATACCAGAAGCTGTGTGATGAGTTTGCAGACTAGTCTTAGGCAACTGTTCCTTCTGCATGTTTTCTGTTACTCTCAGCATTATATTGCCTAGTTTGTAAAATATCCAACGTGCTGTAAAATGGGACACAGCAAATTACTGAATAAAGCAAACACACAATTTCTTTTATTTATTTTTTTTAATAAATGAGCTTTTCTGCTGAAATACAGAAAACTTCAGGGGATCTGCAAACACTTTCACTTGGTCTTGGTCCTAACTAGTAAAACCACCAAATCTCTCTGAAATGAAGTATGTGGGTAACCTTCCTTTCTAGGTTTAAAATATGCATTTCTGATATTTATTTCATGCCTTCAGAAGTTATTTGAAGGGTATAACGTGAAGATGTGGAAAGAGGAGAAAGGCAAAGGGGAGTTTTCCCTTTGAAATGTTGCTGATATTTGTGTTCTTTTGCTTTTCCAGTGAGATGAAGCAGAAGCTGGATGAGGAGGGTAACAAGTGCAGCATCCTCTCCAAGCAGCAGAAGTTCAACGAGCGCTGCTGCATTCGCTGCTGCTCCCCTTTCACATTCCTGATCAACAGCAAGCGACAGTGCCAAGACTGCAAGTACAACATCTGCAAGAGCTGCAGCTCCTACCAGAAGAAGGAGAAGGCTTGGATCTGCAGCGTCTGCCAGCAAGCAAGGTAAAGACCTATTGTTGAGCAACCTGTTTGAGGCAGCTGTGGCCTGACCTGGGCTTTTTCCATGTCTTTGTCAGTAGTAATGCAGGTGGGGTAGGACATGAAGTCCCTGTTTCTGTAGGTTAGTTCCTGAGGTGTGCCTGATTTTTGTGGAGGTTAATTTGCTCCAAGTGTTTGGTTTATATGTTGTGTTCTCCAGGCTTGCTAAGCTGAACTGGTGAATCAGCAAGCAGTAACTGGACTTAGCTTGAGCAGGGCTGGGATCTCCTGAGCTACCTGGCTTGCTGATGGAACCTCAGTGCAGATGGCGGGCAGGCACTTCAGTATTTTGCCGCAAATCCCGCTAATGGGTGGGGAGTGGAAGGAAGGATGGTGAATGGATCATCCAGCTGTGACTGTGTTTTTGGAGTGCTTTTCTAAATGCCAGTTCATTGGTGAGGGTGCTTTGGGCTCACCTTGGCAAGTAACCAGAGAAAATAGCAGTGCAACCTGTTGTAATCCTTAACATCTGTTAAGAATATGCTGCCAGACTTCTGTTTGCAGAGGGTATCAGGGATTTATTATCTCACCCTTTTAAGGCTAGCAGAGCCACAACATTTAAAGGCAGCACCATAAAAACAAAGCAAATTTATGCAAAGACATAACAGCAGCAAAGGAGCCATTCCTTGGACTGGGACTACGAAAAGCAGCTGTAGCTGTGGTGATGTAGCACTGACCAAGGAATTTTTGCACAGACAAGAGAAGGGAATTGAAATAACTCATAGAATTGTTGAATGATTTGGGTGGGAAGTGACCTTTAAAGACCATCTAGTCCAACCCCCCTGCACTAAGCAATCTGCAATTACAGCAGGTTGCTCAGAGCCCTGGCCAACCTCATTTGGAATGGTTCCAGGGATGGGGCTTTTACCACCTCTCTGGGCAACCTGGCCAGGATCTCACCACCCTCAGCATCAAAATGTCTTCCTTTTCTCCAGTCTAAATCTCCCTCTTTTAGCTTAAAACCATAACTCATTGTCCTGTTGCAACAGGCCCTGCTAAAAGGTCTGTCCCCATCTTTCTGATAGACCCTCTTTAAGTCACAAGGACACAAGAAGGTCTCCCCAGAGTCTTCTCTTCTCTAGCCTGAGCAAGCCCAACTCTCTCAGCCTGGCCTCTCAGCAGAGGGGCTCCAGACATCCCATCATTGCTGGGGCCTCCTCTGGCCCCACTCCAACAGATCCATGTCTCTCTGTACTGAGGACTCCATTCTTCATAGTTATTCTTCGACACAGGGCATTAAGATCATCCCAGATGGATCATGTTGTGTTTCCAAATGCCAACCTTTGAACCCGAAGGAGGTTTTATTCTGTACAGCACATGTTCCTTCTCTCTTTTTACCTTGGAAGACCTACACACACCTCATTTCCCCCAGTGAGGACGTGACAGGAGGATCTTTTCCAGCAATACAGGGAGCTCTGGAGCCAGAGATATATGTACTTTAGTCATTTGAGCATTTCACATGACATCTTCTTCTTCCACCTCTCCTGAGCTCACCCGTACAGGCTGCAGAACAGGCAGCCAGGTTTGTGGATGCTGATGAGCTGCACTTAAAATTGTTTTTGCTGACCCCACAAGAAAAATGCTCTGAAGAATTCCATTTCAGAAGAAAAATCTCTAGCTCTCCTATAAACATTTTCTTTGAGACCTGAGATGCGACTTGATTTTTTTTTTTCAAGTGAATAAAGTAACTAACACTGCTGCTAATCATTTTATGATCTGCTTTATTGCTTGGACTTCCAAATCCCTGTAGAGGAAGCTGGGGCTGGACTTCCTCAGGGGCTGCTGAGGTGGTTTGGTGGGACCTTTTTTTGATTGAACTCCTTGATCTAAAGGTCTTTTCCAAGCTGAATAATTCTATGATTCTGTTTCTTCTGGGGGAAAACACCATAGTCTGTTGTGAATTCCTGTTACTTTCTCCTCCGATGGAGCATGGACTGTGAGCTCCTGCCCCTCTCCAGCTCCTCTGCTGATGTCTTTGATTATTTTTTTTTTTCTTTAATAAGATAGAACAAGTTGTGGAGGTGGTTCTTGGTTTAGCTGCCGCTTGTCTGTACATCTTACTGCATAATGGTGAGCTAGAAATATCTTGGAGAGAACTACATTTTCAGGTGGTTCTCCTTTTTCCTCCCCTTTTCTGTATGTTTTCATTGAATTCTACAATGTTGTAATTATATACTTTGATTATATACTGTGCAGAAAGAGCTTAGATGAACTAGAAAAATACATATATATAAAAAAATCAGACTTCCTATAATAACCTTTGTACTCTTCAGCTCTGCTCTAGAGCAGTGCTCGAATAATCCCAAGTTTTGTTTCTAGTGTGTATTTAGAACATGTCATCCAGTTCTCTATGTCAGAAGCAGTTTCTTGCCGTACAAAAGGCTATGAAGCATTCTCAGCAAAAATGGGTTTTGTAAAGATGATTCACCTCATACATTAGAGCTGGAGACTGATTAGATGAATTACTTGGAAGATATGTTTTGTTTGTCTGCACATGTGAAAATTCCTGTATAATGTGGGAATCGGAACCAAAGGCTTGGGGATGATTATATTATTTTGGAAAGCATTGTATAAACATCCCTTGGGCTTGAATTTAAAACCCGTCTGGGAGCTGTGTACCCTTTTCTTTAGACCATCTTATTTTTGTTTTCATACTCTTAATTTGGCTGCTGCTTTAAAAAAAAAAAAGCAAGCAAGAGAACATCATTTATCTTCATAGACTCTCAATCCAGAGTTATTTTTGAATGTTCTTTGTATTTTCTTTTGTGTTTATTGTGATGCCTGGTTGAAAGGTAGGGTTCTAACTAGACTCTAACATTTTGCATCAGTAGCAAGTATAATTATCTTACTGGAACTTGAAAATTAATGAGAATTAGATTTATTAGATATGTATTAGATTTTTTTTATGTACATTACAGTTAGACTTGAGGAAAACTTATTAAGGTCTAGTCTACCTTCAGTGTCAGTACATTTGTCTCTGTCTAGCGTGTATTGAGATTGATGCTAATGTAAAAATGGAGCAATGCTTCTGATAACATGAGAATTGCAACAGAAAATAAAAATCTACACTCAGTGGGCAGATAGGATACCCTGCAAATAGGCTGGAGCTTTGCCAGCCCCAGGAACAGGCTTAAAGAAAATCTTTATATTTCAGCTGGGTTTGTTTGGAGGATCCATTCGCTGTAATGTGATTTAATGTCAGCAGAACAGAGCATATTTCTGTGGGAATGTGGTAAAGTTGATGGTAGATATGATTTTTCTGCTCAGCTGAAACAAGGTTTAGCATAAAGCTCTTTACAAGGCAAAAAAAAAGAAAAATCCCACCAAAATTTGGCAAAACCTTGGGATGGCACTTGGAGGAAAAGTCAGTTCTCCTGGTTAATAACCAAACTGTATTTGTTGATGCATTTGGCTGTAATAAAACAGTTGGTTTCAGGATTTGGTTGTGGAAAGCTAATGAAAATGAAACTCTGCTTACAAATCTTGTTTTGCTTTTCAGCAGGCTGAACCATCTGGTGAGAGGAAACTGAAATATCTCTTAGGTGGTTTGCCACAGCTTTGTGTGCATTTTGGTGGGAGCTGCGTGCCTCTGCTGTCTGAGGTCCTCGGCTGACATTAGGGAGAACTTCTAGAGAACTTGAAAGCTCTGATTTTGTCATGTAAATGCCAGGAAATGTGTTGTGGTTTTTTTTTCTTCTGAGATAGAAGTGTGTGGGAACTTAGACTTGCTGCGAGGCATAGCAGAAAAGATACTTTTAGCTCTGCCATGTGCACATTGCCTTCACTGGACCCATATGGGTCTTCTGCTTTTTTAAAGTCCTCTGAGTGATCCTATTAGTTTTGTACTTAAGAGATTTAGTAATTTTAAGTAAATAGCAGTGAAAATTATTTTCCTTGGCTCTATGTACTTATAAAATTGATGCAATTTCTTTCCAAAAATGCCTGCTGCTCTCTTCCAATTTTCTTCCTCCTCCTACCACTATCTCTAGTTTGTGTCCTGTCTCTTGATCTCCTCACCATGCTTCAGCATCACAGTAGATCACAGAGACCATATCATTTTGCTTACAATACCCATGAAGAGCTTGGATTTTGCACCAGAGCCAGGAGCAGCCTTTGGTTTATTGAGTTGTTCCTTAGCTGGAGGAGGACAAGGAGAGAGAAACCCACAAGCTGGTTGCTTTGGCAGGTTGATCTCTGCTGGGTTTTTCTGCTATCCTGATCTGTCTTAATTATTTCTGAAGCATGCACTGTGGAGAATTTCAATTCTGCTAGGCAGAATGAAGCTGTACTTGCAGAACGTGCAGCAGTCTGCAGCGCCACACCCGGCTTTGAGAGGTGTCTAAAAATGGAATTGGAGAGGAGAGAAGGAAAGGGGGGTCTATTAAAATGGCGAAATACAAGTGCTAATTAGGCAAGCTTTAAGTAGAAAGAGTGTGGCTGAGTGCCTGGAGGACTAACCTGTGTTTTAGGAGCTCAGGACTCCAGTTTGAGCTCCTCACCTGAATGTCAAGTGACCTTGGGGAGATTTCTGTGTCTCAGGTTTCTCCTGGTGTGGAATGGATTTAATGATGCTGAGCTCTTGGAGGTCAGTGGTTGAAAAGTTAAATGCTATGGCTGTGAAATGCTAAGTATTATTAATGTAGCATTGTTATAGAAGTTTTGCTGCAGTCAGCACAGTTAAAACCTTTGCTTTGTGTGTGGCAGTAGCGCAGAAAAGTGTGTGCTTGGGTTCTTGTAGGGAATGAAGGAGGGTAGAATATCACAGCTTCATTTTCCATGTTAATATGTAAATGTTTGCCTGTGTTTGGCCCCACCTACCTTCGTGAGGTTCTAGTGAGAGAAGTTATCAAACACTTTCTCTAGTAGGAATAAATATGATGTAAATGTAAAAATACTGAGAGTGCTGACCTGGGAGGAAGGGAATATGGAAGGATGTAACACAGTTTTTCCATATTCTAAGCATCATACAAATTATACGTGGACTTACTTATTAGCCTTTCGTTTTTGCAAAAGCTAAGGGACTTTTGATGAAGGTGATGAATGGAAAGCTAATAAAAATGCACAGGATTCTTCAAGTGCAGGTGCTTTGTGGTGAGAACATCACCCCTTGCAGTACCTTACTTTGGGTTGGTGGCAAGCAGAAAAGGTGTAGAGTTCATGATGGTCAAACAAGGGAGAACAGAAAATGGCAATATCTAATCAGAGGACTCAAATTTACAAGTATATGACGTAGTAAAGGACTGCAAGCTAAGATTTTCCTCAAAAAAAAAAAAAGGGAAAAAAGTTGTCATGTCCAAACCCAGCATATTCTGACTCCTGGGTGGTTGACTCAATAATGCTCCTACTTTTCTTTATTTTTCAGTATAATGTCAAAATTATGCATTCCTTATTAATACAGCAGTTCTGCTTAAAGCAAGTCCACTCCCAACTAATTCTTGGGATCAAGAATTTTAATTGTAGAATTTATTAGATCTGCTGGGTTTTATTTATTTATTTATCTGCTATCTCTTTTTCTGAAGACCAAAGTGATTCCTCTCCTACTGCCTTGCCAATGAGTTGATGTTTTCACATGCTCACAAGTTGAGAAAGTTGTTCCTGGACCTGGATGCAGTCTAAGTAAGGGGATCATCTTAAAGGTCTCTTCCAATCTAAACAATTCTGATTCCATCATTCTTGTGTTATGATGGGGTTTTTCTGGTTGACAGAGAAGATGGGATTGGCCCTTCTGGCAACACATCTCCTAGAGAAGACTTAAGAAAAAACTGAGGCAACTCGTAGGACTGATGATTATAAGCCATTTGATTTTTATAGTAATTCTGAAGTAATTTATTACATGTTTAAAAAACCCCAGCATTGCAATTGGTGCCTTTCAGCCTTAGGCTCCATGACCTATATTAAAAGGTTTCTTGTGTTTTGCTTCCAAGATCAAAGGGCCATTGGGTGTAAGGGAATTTGAGGTTAATATTTTTGAACCTTTCTATATCCCTGAAATTGTTTCTCCGAGTATAGAAACTAGACCACTCATACAGAAAACATATTTTAAAAGCATCTCTGTAACTCCTAAAGATAGTGTGACAATAGCATTTATCTTTCTCATCAAGAGATTATAATCAGAGATTGAATATTCTTGGGAAACACCATCTTTCAAAGCAGTCTTGGGTAGATTTTGAGTACAGAGGGGTGGTTTTGTGACCAATAAAAGTGTAGTTCTCCGAGTCCATTCTGTGCATATGTTTAAATACTGTATTTTCCACTTTCAGAGTTTTCCACTTGCTGCCAAAGAAGGGGGTTCTGGCAAGAGAAACAGCAACAAAATAGAGTGAAAGGAGATTGACAGGAGAGGTAGAAGGAGAAGGGTAGGGGGGAATAGCATGATTATAGTTTGAAAAATTAGTCATGTAACGTGTCATCGTAATTCCCAGCTGGCAATTAAGCAGCGCGTATCTGCATAAAGGATTAGTAACACTGGAGGGTAACATTCAGGATCTCGAGCAACACTTCCAGTGTGTAATTTGCACATCATTTGACAGATACCTGCCTCTCACATGCCATACGCTACCGTATCCCAGCACTTAATGTAATTAGTCCTAGCAAAACCAGACCGTCAGCTCCAGAGCTTTACAATGTTGTGTGAGTAGATTAAGAAAAAAACAGATAAATAGGACAGTCGGCCAGAAAAATGACCAAGGTGGAAGAGAAGGTGCTGGAGCATGTCCAAAGGATGACAAAGAAGCTGGGGAAGGGTCTAGAGCACAAGTCTGGTGAGGAGTGGCTGGAGAACATGGGGTGGTTCAGCCTGGAGAAAAGGAGGCTCAGGAGAGACCCTCTCGTGCTCGACAACTCCCTGGAAGGAGGTTGGAGCCAGGTGCTTTCACCAACAGCTCATTTTTGATGTTAGGATTAATGGATGCCAAATAAACTTCTCAGGTGATGAGCGTGGATGAGCTACAGTAATAGCATCTAGAGTCATCTGGATGTGAAAAAAGGAAGGAGTTTTAGGACAGAAATCCTCTTTGATCTGAGATAGCCAGGACCCAGCCCTGCAGACTCTTTTGAGTGCTGCATTTAAACCTCCTGACTTTCAAAGGGAAACCAAGCGCTGCATTAGATAAGTATATCTGTCAACTCCCCAAGACTTGTGTGGAGTTTGGCAGTGTCCATCCTGCAGCTGCTCAGAAGCACCAGCTACTGATATTAGAGAGTCACAGGAGGAAATTACCACCTCGAAATGCTGGAAGTTAGGGCTTAGCTCCCAGTTTTCCTTCCGATCATCCCTGGCTAAGGGCAGCTCTGGGGAACTTTGCATGCCCCAGTTCCTTTTTGAGAGAAATATCATAGAGGATGATGGCATCTTCTTTAACTGTAGAGCTTCTCAGGGAAGGACCATCTCTTAAGTCCTGCTTGGTTCACAGGAGCAATACAGCTGATGGGTGCTACCAGAAGGCAAATTCAGATCAGCATCACTTCTGAACTCTCTCACCTCATGGGTACCTCCCAAAATGTGGTTTAGCCTTTACATGGGCTTTGTTAACTCTTATTACTCAAAGATTGTGCTTCTCTCAGTTCAGATGTACTGCTCTGGTTTTGAAAAGCTGCTGTCCCAGCATTCCTTAAGCAGAAAAGCATTAGTTGTCAGAGTTAATTTTAAAATAGAAAGTGAATGGATGATGCAGTCTCACTGACAATGCTGGGCAATGGCTCTTGAATTGTGCTGAGTCTCATGAGCTGTCTGACATTTGCACATTTTTCATTTAGGTTATAAAGGCTTCATTGTGGTTTCTGAGATTATTCGGACACTTGTGTTTCCTGGGGTGATTGCTGATGCTGATTCTGTGCGTTTGAAATGTCTTTGGATGGTTTATGAAGGGTAGAGGGACTTCAGATCAAAATGTAGCTTTAGGGTATATTTAAAGGTAGAAAATTAATCCACACATCATAGAATGGTTTGGGTTGGAAGGGACCTTAAAGATCATCTCATGCCACCCCCCCTGCCGTGGGCAGGGACACCTCCCGTTAGACCAGGTTGCTCAAAGCCCCATCCAGCCTTGGCTTGATCACATCCAGGGATGGAACATCCACAACTTCCCTGGGCAACCTGTGCCAGTGTCTCACCACCCTCATAGTGAAGAACTTCTTCCTAATTTCTAATCTAAATCTTCCCTCTTCCAGTTTGAAGCCATTACCCCTCATCCTATCACTACAAGCCCTTGTAAGAAGTCCTTCCCCAACTTTCTTGTAGGCCTCCTTTAAGTACTGGAAGGTTGCAGTAAGGTCTCCCAGGAACATCCTCTGCATCTCGATCCTGCTATGGAGGAGAAGGTGTTTCCTTCATGTCTCTCCATGTCTTGTATAACAGATATGTATAAGGCTATGTAGTTAGCTATTTTTTTATAGTACATGGAGGGAGTAATTTTTTTATTATTACTCTGTAGGTGACAGAACTCATCAGGTGAGGAAGTAGGAGGCGGACCTGGATTCTGCTTCCTACTCATAGCTTGCTCACCATCTGGTGCGGAGAAGGTCACTCTGCCTTTCCTTTTTTGCTTCATTATGAGAGACATATAATCCCTATTTTGATAAAGTGTGTTCATGTGAGCTTTGTATGATTTAGAAATTTTCCTGCTTATTGTAGGGGCGTTGGGCTAGATGACCTTTAGAGGTCCCTTCCAGCCCAATACATTAATGATTCTATAATTTTTAATTTTTTTTTTTCACTTGAAGTCCTACAGACTTGCAGCGTCTCAGTAGAAAAAACATGGATGTGACAGGCTCCATATGGGAAATCAGGGTTTTGGAAGGCTCCAGGCTCTAATGATCTTACTGTGTCTTAGTAAGGAAAAACAGATATGCCATCCAGTTGACTAGGTGAGACATTTTAAGGTTTTTTTTCCTTGGGAATCCTTTTTAAGGGTCAGTCCAGAGTCTCGTCTCACCTATCAGAAGTAGGGTGTCACCAGTCTGGTTTCCCCTGTAAGATCTTAGTCCATGTGTGCTCTGCAGCCAACTTGTCCTGGGCCAGAATATGAGGATGAGGTAACCCCACAGGTAGATTGACAGTCAGAAAAGCATCAAGATGGCTCAGAAGTTGCTTCACTGTGCACTATAACATGGGGAAACAGTGGAATGGTAGGGACACAGAGCTGGGGTTTCTACCGTCACATCAAAAAATCACAGTGAGCAGGGACACCTGCAACTAGAGCAGGTTGCTCAGAGCCCTGGCCAACCTAACCTGGAATGGTTCCAGGGATGGGGTATTGACCACCTCTCTGGGCAACCTGGGCCAGGCTCTCACCAACCTCAGTGTCAAAAATTTCTTCTTTCTATCTAGTGTAAGTCTCCCTCTTTTAGTTTAAAGCCATCACCCCTTGTCCTGTACCTCTCAAAATCTGTTATTTATGTTTTGCAAGGAAAAAAGCAGTATCAGGTGGGAAAGAATTAGGTTCTTAAGAGAATGCTTTTAACTGGGACTCTGTATTAGTAAGAATTTCCTCGGTCGTGGGAAGTTTCTGTTAAGCAAAGCCAGAAAGCATGACAGCCCTACCATGCTCTTGTGAAAGCTTCCTCTAGCTAAAAATGTCTTCTCCCTATGGTAGCAAAGATTCTGGCAAATGTAAAGAAAGTTGGGGTGGGGGACCAGGTGCTAAATAGCTTTATGGCTTCTCTGTGATGTGACTTTTCCTGATCTTATCATAACAGCAACATATTGGTTGCTTGGCTTTTTTCCCTATTTGACGTAGATATAAGATGAGCAGAAAATTATCTCCTTTCTTCATTTAAAATGCACTGGTGAGGCTGCACCTCAAATTCTGGGGTTGGTTTTGGGCCCCTCACTCCAAGAAGGACATTGAGAGGTTGGAGCGTGTCCAGAGAAGGGCAACAAAGCTGGTAATGGATCTAGAGCACAGGTCTGGTGAGGATTGGCTTGAGGGACCTGGGGGTGTTGAGCCTGGAGAAAAGGAGGCTCAGGGGAGACCTTCTTGTTTTCAACAACTCTCTGAAAGGAGGTTGGAGCCAGGTGGAGTTGGGCTCTTCTCCTAAGTAACAAGCAATAGGATAAGAGGATACAGCCTCAAGTTGCACTAGAGGAGGTTTAGGTTGGACATGAGGGACAATTTCATTGCTGAAAGGGTTGTCAAGTGCTGTGCCAGACTGGGCGGGGCAGTGGTGGAGTCCCCATGCCTGGAGGGGTTTCCAGGCTGTGGAGATATGATGCTGAGGGACATGGTTTTGTGGTGACCTGGTAGTGCTGGGTTAATGGTTGGACTCCATGATCTTAAAGGTCTTTCCCACCCAAAACAATTCTATGATAATAACAAGTTTTCACTAGTGCACCATCTTCCAAGATGGAGTAAGATGTTCTGTGGTACCAAAACCCATAGAGCCCATCTTGAGATCCTCTGTGCTGGCACAAAGGCTTCCTCCTTTCCGATGCAAACCTCACGGGTCTGTTCTGCTTTTAATTCTTGCTGAATAATTGTCTCCAGATGCTTCTACAGATTCATCTCCGATCTGAGCAGTACCCTCAGAATAAACGTAGCAGTTGCTGCCTCTGAGAGTCTGCAGAGAGTCAAATAATTCCACCACTATCCCGACTGTTGGGATTTATTAAGACTGCTGCTTTTATGCCTAATAATTAAAGAACCTGCAGCGTCACGGGATATTTCCATGGGTCTGGAATAAATTAATTCAAGCTGACATCAAGATTTAAATGAGCTTTGTATTTTCCTGTGAGAGAGAGCTGTAACTTCCCTTTTTTTCTTTTCTTTTATTTTTAAACAAATTGCTAAGTTAGTCTGTGTGTGTTTGCAATAAAATACTATATTTTTCCAAGAGACAGTAAGCTCCTCCCCTGGGGTAGAGTTACCTGGTGTTCTGCTATTACAATGTTATCACAATTTGGGGTTCCTATTCTCATAAGCTTACATTTGAAAGATCACAAAATATTTACAGTCTTTTAACTGGTTTTGACAAAGCCTCTGCAAGAAATTGTTTCAGGTTCTGTGTTTCATTGGGTGCCAAGAATTTAGTCGTGTGTAAAAGCACTGAGTCTAAATGGCTTTTCTGTGTATTTACAACACAGGTTTGTTATTTACACAAGAAATGTTTGTTTGGAAATCCACAGAGGGGAGGAAGAACCACCCTGATCCCAGATCTGTCTTTCAGGGTCAGCACGATGGGGTGTTGTGGTCCTGGTTTGGTTTATATAAATAAATATTCATTAACATAATCTGGGAAACATTCCTTGATGTTGTTATACCAGTTCTGTTTGTGCTTCCATAATTGAAGTTAAAATGAGTTTAATATTTGAAGCAGAGCTTCCCAGAAGGGATGTTTCACAGGAGAGATACTTCATACTACTGTTAGGATTAACAAATATATATGAGTAGATACTTAAGTAAATATTATGGTTGAAGTAAATATTCTGAAAATTTTATAAGTATCTTGATTAATTTGAGTTTAATCTAATTTCAAAGTCGCTTTTGTCCATAGCACAGGGTAATGACAGAACAAGGCAGGCTGTTCAGCCTTCCCATTTCATGAAATCACCAAAACCTTTTGGCATATTAGAAGAATTTGCTTCTAGGATCATGTTTTTTCCACCATTCTTTCTAATTGGAAGTTTCTTTAATCATCAGGGAATGAAAACATAATGCTTCATGATTGTTACTGCTCTTAGTTGGTAATTCTGCTCATTTGAGCTGCATGTGAGATGTAAGTTGACCTTTAGTTTGCTTGGTTTGGCACAAATTTACAGATTTTGGTTTTTTCTTTAATGTAAGTTTACCAATACAGATTCTTGACTGCAACACTAGAGTGAAATAGGTGTAAAATTAAAATTAAATGTTGAAATTACAATAGGGGTGAAAAATCCTGTGATTTTGGAGTTAATTTTGGCAGTTCATTTCCCAGTAAAAATGCAAAGAATTCCATCTTGTGAATAGTAGCCCAAGTGCTGAGAAAACTGGAGGCAAATGAAGAGGCAAGTGAGTGTATGCTAAGAAAAATGTACTTTCCAGAGCAATTACTTGCTTTATGCCTTTGTGCTTACTCTGGATACCAGCTATTTAAAACTTGAGCCGTTTTCCTGGAGACCTTCCATTTGTCTTTGGTGTCAGACGTTTCCATGGTAACAATTCACTTTTTTTGCCTTCCCTTTCGCTGGCTTTACCTTGAAATAGAAGAGTTGGTTATTATTGAGAGAAGATACAGTTCAGGTCGATTGGAGTGGTCTTGGATGTTTTTACTGGCATTATCAGCTAATATAGTAGATACACCTTTTTTATCAGTAGTGATCAAGTCTTTTTTGTTTCTCAGCTTCTTAAAAATAATTTTAACCTTCTGTAGAAGCTTGGAGGCTACAAAAAAAAAATCGGTGGGGTTGATTAAAGACCAGTCTAATGCTCTTAAGTATCTCAGTGGCACCCAAAGATACTTAAAGAGTATTTCAGCAGCAGTGAGCACATTGAAAGGTCTGTGTTGCAATGATTAAGACAACTATGAAGGGATAACTCAGATGTACATTATAAACATTTTCATTTTCAATTTTTCTCAATTAAATTTCTTTTGTACTAGTTCGTCAGAATTAAATTTCTTGTGGGCTGCTTTGCCCACAGCACATCTTATTGTGGTCCTGCTGCGGGAGTGACAAAAGGACTACCCAGAGGCTGAAGCACTTGCTTCATTTCTTTCATAAGCTGGGAGTAACGTGGTCAATAAGCTAAAAATTGCCCTGGAGGCACAGCTTACATTTCTGCACAGCTTCTGCATTCTTTCTGCAAAGCACAAACCAAATCCAGCCCAATCTTGGCCCTGTGCTGAGACCTACGTGCATCTTTGGAGATCTCAGCATGCTTCAGCAAACCTTGCAGGTCTTTGGCACTCCAGGTAAGAGGGGTAGCAGGTGATTATCTTTTGGGAAGCAGCATGAGAGGAAACCGGGATGCTTGGTCAGTGCGTTTCTCGGGGATCTGTCAACAGCAGATGACTCAGGCTCTGCTCCTTCCTTTGCAGGAGTGTCAGCTTTAGTGGGCAGAATTTATTTTTTTTATATATAGTTTGTTAGCAAAGTCATGCCGCTCTGCTGAGTCTCTGTTAAACTTCACTGAGCTTTCTCAAAATCACATACTTTTGCTAAATTTTGTGGATTTCTTAGAGGCGCACAAACTTTCCTGTGTCTGTTTGAGAAGTTCTTCTTCCCCGCGTTCAAGAGTGAATCACCTCAAAGAAAAGAACATGAGAGAGAGATTTTCCAATCTGCAAAAAGCACCTTGTTCTTTAACGTCATCCTTAGAAATTGCAAAACAACTTTGATGGGTTTGGGTTTTTTAAATATTTAACGTAAGGCCAATCCCTAGCAGGGCTCTGAGCAACCTGCTCTAGATGCAGATGACCCTGCTCAGTGCAGGAGGGTTGGGCTAGATGACCTTTCAAGGTCCTTTCCAATCCAGACCAGTCTGTGATTCTAAATACAGGTATAAAATTTAATTGCTGGTCAGGCAGGAAGACCTTGTGCTGCTCATTTGACCACAGCTTGGGTTGCTGTTGCTGCAGAGGAGCCATCCATGTGCTCCATTCAGGAGCATCCCTCAAGGCTTTGGTAGATCAGCCAATTTAATTTTTGTCTCGTAGATTGTTGCCCATGTTGCCAGCCCGCAGGGTTTTCTGCACGGGAAGTATCTCCTTTTACTTGTTTTTTTTGTTGTTGTCAGGCATGGTAGGACCTTAATATTGATGAACTTCCTGCAAAAGAATTGTTTGATACAGAATAGCAAACTCTAGTGCTGGTTTCCTTCAGGTCTGGAGGGTGGCTTGCTTCCTTCCTTCCAAGTTTCCTTTAGAGACTGAAAATCAAGTTATAACCTTAATTAACAGAGAGCTGGGAGTCGTTCCAGCATGGATTATTTGACAATGTGAGCGTGGCTTCTCTTGTCTTCTCAAGCCAGGCTGAACTCAGGGTCCTTTTCCTGCTCCTGATCATCAATTAAGTGTTAACCATGAAAAAGTGAAAATATAGTGCAGGGGGAGATTGCCTGTTCTGACTTGAAAGGTGACATTATGAAGCTTTAATTAAAAGTATTGCCAATTTTTCTTTAAACTTTATTGTCTGTGTTATCAGTTATAATCATCTGTTTCTAAGGAAATTTAATCAAGGAGTGCAAGATCAATACAGCCCTAATGTGAAAATATATTAACAGGATTTTTTTTTCTGATTATGTAATAATTTTAAATAATGAATATTTGTGCTTATATATTTTTATATATATACAAATGTTTTTTCTGAAGCACCTTGAATTGTTCTACCAGAACACACACAGTTGGGAACCTTAACATTGTTAAAATCGATTTTAAGTTGTTGCACCATTCCTTTACATGTTTCTCCTGGGAGAAGAAACCTCAGTTCAGTTAGCCTTTTTTTTTTTTTTTTTTTTTTTTTAAATACTAAAATCTGCAAGTTATTGGGGGAAAGGAAAAACTTCATTTGAATGATCTATAAACCATGGGCATTTATCCACCTTATTCCTGTCCTTCCCTTTGGTTCTAATGGCAGATTAGAAAGTTTCCCTTCCATGCTGAGTTCACAAGTGAGATGGTTGTGTATCTTACTTAGGACAAGTTATCTGATGTAAAGGGCCTTTTGTTTGCATTAACATGTTTTCCATCTGTGATTCCTGTTTCCTATGAAGTTCTACAATCTGTTGTCCTCAAGGGTGTTACACTTAATTATCCTGGAAGAATGCAAAAGAAAGGCTGTGGTCCTTATGCAGGACTTTGTGTAAAGGTAAATATGAGAATTTACAGCTTCATGCATGTATTCTTGTCTAGTAGAAGAACATACGGATGTGGTTGTTTATTGATTGGTATTATTGGGGCCTGTCAGAAAGATGGGGACAGTCTTTTAAGTAGGGCTTGTTGCAACAGGACAAGGGGTGATGGTTTTAAACTAAAAGGGGGAGATTTACACTAGAGAGAAGGAAGACATTTTTGATGCTGAGGGTGGTGAGACCCTGTCCCAGGTTGCCCAGGGAGGTGGTCGATGCCCCATCCCTGGAACCATTCCAGGTGAGGTTGGGCTCTGAGCAACCTGCTCTAGTTGCAGATGTCCCTGCTTCCTGCAGGGGGGTTGCACTAGATGATCTTAAAGGTCCCTTCCCACCCAAATAATTCCATGATTCTTATCCAGGATTTGCTCTGTTAAGTGTTGCTTCTGAGAGCCTTCAAAACTGCAGCAGCCCTTGTCTCTGATGGCAGAGGAGGTGGTAATCAGGCTGTGCTCTCCAGACCTTGTGTCCGGGGGCTTTGCTTTCTTCTCTTAGCAAAAGTTCCCCATGGTATTGTTCCTATGAATTGCTCGTGTGGCCTTGATTACAGCGGCTCAGCACAGAGTCATTGCTGTCATCCTTTATTTTTAAAAAACAACAGCAGCAAAATAGAAATACCAATTTAATGTCACATCTACCATGGGAGACTCAGTCTAGTGGAGGGAACAATGGGCTGACAATCAAGGGGTCAGCCTCTATTTTTGGTTTGCTTGCTGACTGGCTTTGGTGGCCTTGGGCAAATTGCTTTCACCTCTCTGTGCTTCTGCTTCCCCTCCAACTCCCTGCCTGTCTTTTTTGTTTAGATGATTAGCTCCCCTAGGCGAGGAATGCCTCTTGTTTGTGCAGTTCCCTGGGTTTCTTTGGAGGCCTTGGGGTATCCAGCCCTCTAACAATAGTGATTCACATCAGTTTTACCACTTATCTCTGATGCACAGCTCTGAGGAGCCTAATCTTCACAAAGGGATGGACATTCCTGGCCCTTGTGTTAATGATGTTCATCAGAGAGCTCTAAGGGCAAGGCTCTTCTTGATGTGTCAGCCCCATCACATCTCTAGGGTTTAGATCGGACTCATACAAGTGTGGTTCCTGCTCTGTGACACTGTCACACACACAGATGTGGCATGACCTGTGCTTGTGTCATTGGTCCAGGAGCGAGATGTGCTCAGCCAGGTTTAGGTTTGATATGAGGAACAGTTTCTTCACTGAAAGGGTTGTCAAGCCCTGGAATAGGCTGCCCAGGGCAGTGGTGGAGTCCCCATACCTGGAGGGGTTTCAAAGCCATGGAGATGTGGTGCTGAGGAACATGGTTTAGTGGTGCTCTGGCATTGCTGGGGGAATGGTTGGACTTGATGATCTTAAAGGTCTTTTCTACCCAACACTATTCTATGACTCTGTTCTCAGACTCTCTGATGTTGTTAAGGGGTTTCTTCTTCACATGCTCTGTGAGTTTGCTGCCAGTCACGATTTTATTATGGATCTTGTCGTGATTTCCCTTAAAGCTTCAGTTTCCACAGCGATGGAAAGCTCAGGCTTCCCTTTTAAAAATAGTTGTGATTCTCCTGTCTTCAGAACAGAAAATACCAATCTTGAAGGCTAGGAGATGGAAGCGATTATTAAAAATACATCGGCTCGTCGTATTTCTTCAGTTTTTGAGAGGCTGGAATCAACAGTACTAATTATGTAAGGAAAAGAATGATAACCCTCTGCCACCTCCTGTCCATGTCATTTTAGTGGTACGGGAACACCCACCTCCCAGAGCGGATCCGTGATGGATTCACATCTCATCTCTTGTCCTAGCAACAATTTGAGCTGGTACATGTTCTTCTTCTAAAGCATAATGTGACTGTGATGATTTCACCAAATACACATACAGAACGGGCAAGTATTATAGTAGGATGTGTCAGTGGGTTCTTAATTTGCATAGGAATTAGCATATATAAACTGCATGGGGATGAAAATTCTCCCTGCGAGAAACTTCTCTGAGCTATTATTACTAGATTACAGAGTGTAGTCACTACTATATGGTTGTGATACTATTAACAGAATAATTTTTTAAAAAAACAACTAATTGCAAATGATATTGGTTTTTAATGGTGGGTGAGGGAGAGCTTGGTTCATTTCACTTAGAGCTGGTAACTGGGGTTAGCCTCTGCTAACTACGGGAGGCTGTAGTAATTTAATGATGAACCTTGCACACATCTGAAGAAAAGCTGATTTTTCTCTTTATTTCTCGCATGTGTGCTGTGCAGATTCGCTGGTGGTTTGTACATTAAAAATAATCTTTAATCTGTATTATCATGTCCAGTGATGGACTGTAAACGGAGCGAAGCACCTGCAAGGGTTAATGTCTTAGTTGTTTGTTCACAATCAGAGGAGAGAAAATATTAAATACAATGGGGGAAACAGCACCTGTAAATTTCAACAAAATCTAAATTCCAGCAAAATCTAAAAAGTGGCAAATGAGTCTCAGGGAGGGGTAGTAGAGCAGGACTGATTTTGCAGCCAGATCTCATGGCAAAGATCTTCTCTCTTACAACATCGCTGCTTGTCTCAAAATGTGCATCACGTTACAGAAGCCACATCAGGGAGGTCTCAATGTTGCTATTGGAAACTTAATATTTTGCATTCCCTCACCTCAGTTAGTCTGTGGTGGAGCTCATGCTGTATCTTGGAGCCTTAGACCCTTTGCTGTGCTTATCCTCACAGGACCCTGGTGAAGGAGGGATGCGCAGCCTGAGGAGAGAAGCATCTTCCCAACCTTTTCCTTTCCCTGCTTTTCCTCACACCCCCTCCTTTGCTGACACCCGCACTTGAGAAATCCTCTTGTTATTCCACCGCAGGCTGTTCCAGGGCGAGCTGCGTTAGCTGGGGAGAGAAGAGCTGCTGCAAGGAGCTGCATTCTCTACACCTTTCCTTCTGTCCCCCCCACATCCCAGGGTTGGGTCACGGGTGCTGGGAATGGGGGGGGTCCATTCCCCCCATGTGCTGCATTCTCTCTGAAAGCCTTCACTTATTCCTGACACGTGTTCTTCAATATTAAAATATTAGTGTGACGCGGGGAATAGACTTTACGGGTGCTAATACTGAAAGAAGTATTGAAATAGAGCGCAGAGTAACTCCTCCAGGTAAATCTCTTTACTGCTTTATTTCTTATCATTTGTCATGCTGATGCCCATAATCTTTGCCGTGCATGATGCTCCAGTGAGATGACTTCATTCCTTGTGCTGTCCTTGCAATGCAGTTCTTGTCGTTAGCCTGGGATTTCAGTCCAGGATTTGGGAGTCAGATGCCGGGATGCAGCGAACATGACAAAAATGTTAAGTCTTGGGTTTTTTTGAACTTGTGACAAGCACAGCTCTGTGCAGGATTTATCTGGATTGGCCAAGGGGGAGTTTTCCTAAAGGTGTTTTGCTTTTCCTAAAGGCGTTTCGATTTTCCTAAAGGTGTTTTGATTTATCTTTACATTTGTAATGACTTTAAAAGATGTTCTGAAGTAGCTTTGTCTCTAAACGCAGGCTTAAAAAAAGAAGTCAGGCAATGGAGAGGCTTACATGGATAAAATAGTTTTACTTTTTGAATTTGTGAGTAAATAGAAGGGTTTAGTGAGTGTTTGCAGACACTGCAGTGCTTTTGGAAGTGGACAGCACTAGGGAGGTAGTTTCCCTGCTATCGATGTGCTGAAAGCTCCCTGATGCAAAGCAAACCACGGATTGATTTAATGATCTGCTTTGATGATCCGTAGTGTTCTCTGCAACTGAGGTAGGACCCGTTTCCTTCAGCATCGTGTGTATTTTTATTGTCTTGACAGTGTTTTGACAAAGATTCCGTAGTGCTCCTCAAGCTTCTCTCTCTTAATGCCTTTTAGCTGTATTCCAGGAAAGCAGCAGCAGCTTCAAAATCTTGGATATTTATATTTGTTGTAGGATGGACAGCAAATAAAAAAAATAAAATTAAGCATATGCAAAGAACCAGCTGGTTTGGGTCTCTGTGAAACATTTCTGTTCTTCTGTCAACACAGCTTTAAAGGATGTCATGTCTCTCTCTCAAATATAATCAATTAAAACTGATACAGGGCATGTCAGGAGAGACTGAACCTTGAGCTGTTGCTGCTGCTGAGTTGTTCCCACCTCTGCTGCCTGTGCTATGGGTCTGGGGGAATTTTGGGGAGCCATGGGCAAGCTATGGGAGTTTGGAACAACCTGCCAGCCAGGGACTCCTGCCTCACCCTCCAGCCTTATTTTTAGTAAGATAATACTTAGCACACCCACCAGAATATTGCTCTGAGTTCTGTGTCTCCACACAATATGTGGTTGAATATTCATCCTCTCTTGCAAACAAGAGACTAAATACAAGGATGCAACAGCAGGTACAGTTGGAAATATCTTGGTGGCGCTTTTCACGAGCAGCTCTGCAGGTAACAGGAGCACCGATTTCATCTGCTTTAATTGCATGCATTGACACGCTTTCTGAGTGTCAGCAGTTGTCAGGGGAGTGTTAGATGCAGTGGAGAACAAAAAGGGCTATAAGGAAGAGGCAAAGATAAACCAGTCTAATACGGGCAACAGAGGGGCCAGATTTAATTGCTGGTAGTTTATGAGCATGGATTTACTCTGGAAATGCGTTGGAAGAGGCTGTCCAGGGAAGTGGTGGAGTCACCATCCCTGGAAGTGTTTAAAAAAAGAGTAGATGTGGCACTTAGGGACATGATCCAGTGGTCAGGGAGATGTTGGGATGAAGGTTGGACCTGATGATCCTAGAGGTCTTTTCCAACCTTAATGATTCTATGATTCTGTGGAAGTTCCTGGTGGTGCAGGGTATGGGCAGGTGCCTTTGGGGCTCAGCTCTGACATGTGCTGAGCATTTCTTTCCACCCAATCCTTTCTTCTCCTCTCGTTGAGTGACTTTTAGGAACCTGTCCTTCACATTCTGTTGCATGGAAAGCTTGAAAGTTCCATGTCCATAGCCAGGTCGATCAGATCTCTGCTGCTGTGTTGTTTTCTGCCATCTTCTGAGGGATGGTTGGACCTGGCCTCTGTTTCCTTTATAAGGATTTCCTTGCTGAGCCTTCACCCCTGGAGAGTCTTAAAGATCATGGCAGGATTCTGGGTATAATTTCTTAAGAAGCCCAGTGAGGAGAAAGAAAGACTTACAGGGTCTTCAGTTCCAAGTTCTGATTTTTTCTCATGCAGGGGAACTGGACTTATGGCCCTGCTCCTGCTCTGGCTTCAATAGGAGGAAGGTAAAGTCTCTACTTTAACTGTTGCTCTCAAAAGTTACTCATTATGGTTAATTCCCCAGTAACAACCTCTATTATCTAGTGATGGATAAAAGAGGAACTTGCTTTTAGCAGGGGAGTTGGACTAGATGATCTCCAGAGGTCCCTTTCAACTACCACCATTCTAGGATTCTGTGATCATCATCATATTATCAGGGAATTACAAAAACAGAAGGTAGGTTTGAGGCTTATGCAGTAATTTAGGAAAAAATCATATGAATCTAAGGAAAGATTCATTTCCATCACCAAGGCAGAGTAAAAAAATCTGGGCAAAACACTAGCAGCTCTGCTCAAGGCAAAATTCTTTCAAATAACAGAGATTTGTGGATATTTGGGTTTAGTTTTTCAATTAACCCATCTAGATTCAAATCACAGTTAAAATGAAGCTATAAATAAATAGAATTTGTCTGAAGAACAGCTTATTTAAAGGTTGTTTCTACATTTCCTACATCAGCATATACTTTTCTATAGATTCTCTCATTATTAATGCCTGTAGGCGTTTCAACTTGGAATATGAGCTCATTGCATGATGGTGATGAGTGAGTGTGATCCAGTAAGTTGCTCTGGAATGTGGTTGGTGGGTTCACAATCTTGTTTTCTTGACTTCAAGAAGAACCAATATCACAGTGTTGATGAGGGAAATAGTCTTTTACATGTGTTGGTGGTGTTCTCTGATTTTCTGTGGTATCATGTCAGCGTGCTGTGATTTCAGTGCTTTTCCTTGATGATATCCCAAGAGAAAGTTGGGGCTTTGATAATTCAGAGCAGCCTAAGTCAGAGCAGGAGTCGTCAGTGACTGACACAAGTGATTTTTGTCCATGAACCAATTTACAAGCACATTTGCTTTTTGGCAGGTTAATACCCTTTAAATATGCCTGAGAATAAATTTTCCTAAAGAGACGCAGAAATGATTAAACATGAGGAATGAAGGGAACAGGGAGCGAAGCAAGTGGAGCTTCAAGTTAGTCACAGAGTCACAGAATGGTTTGAGTTGGAAGGGACCTTAAAGATCATCTAGTTCCAACCCCTCTGCATGGGCAGGGACACCTCCCACTAGACCAGGTTGCTCAAGACCACATCCAGTCTGGTCTTTAACACATCCAGTGATGAGGCATCTGCAGCCTCCCTGGGCAGCCTGTTCCAGTGTCTCACCACCCTCAGAGTGAAGAACTTCTTCCTAATTTCTAATCTAAATCTCCCCTCTTCCAGTTTGAAGCCATTACCCCTCATCCTATCACTGCAAGCCCTCATGAAGAGTCCCTCCCCAGCTTTCTTGTAGATGTTGGCATACAACTAATAAACCAACCATCAGTCACACAAAGCAGTTCAGGTCCTGAAGAGAGGTATCTGGTGCCGTTAAGGGCATCCACCAGTTGCTTCTTCAGCAAGGCACAAACCTCTTGAATCCCTGTATCCTATCTATCTGTCTCTTGTGGACATCTAGGATACTTCTGGGCTTCTATGATGGCAGGAGACATCCACATTTAGACACCTTTACCACCACCCTCCTATTCGAGGAGAAAACAGCACTTGTAGAAGCACCAATTTAGAGCAAGGGCACAAAACCTCCAGCTATCATCAGATCAATTTTGTATTGGGTACCTTGCTTCAAACGCACTGGAGTTGTGTCAGATTTTGGAGTGCTCTTGAACAGATCCTTGTGGTGTTCCATAGGGCTATTAGAAGGTAATCCAGAAGAAATCCTGACCTCACTGGTTCTGGAGACCCATTTGTAACTCCCCAGTAGATGCAGAACACATTAACTGACTTTAAAACATGCATGCAAACTGGTGAGGCAAGTTCTGCTGTCCTCCTGCCCAGCTTCCAAGATTTAGCATCCTTTAGAAATTGCAGAGCTAACGATCCTACTTAATCCACAGAGTTACGGTAGCTTAGTAACCCACCCAGACAGAGCTCGGGCAAATTCTGCACCAAACAAGTGGTTTGAGGGAGAAAACTGAGATTTTCGTGCTGCTAATCACGTAGGTACAAAAGCAAATCGCGATAAGAAGATTTAAGGGGAAGTGGGAACGAACACAGGTGCTGGTTCAGATGCTTACATGGCCCCCGTATCACAGTATTTGGTAACCCTTGATGTAATTAATGGAAGAAGAAAGAAGTGGTGGTGTTTTAAGTAAGAGAGGGCAGAGTCTAGAAACTCCATCAGCTGAGTCAGTTGAAGCTGGTGGGTGGTTTGGGGGTTTTTTGTTGCTGTTTTTAGATATTATGTCAAGGATGGACGCTGAGATTTGCAGCTTATAAGCAAACGTGATTCTGTCATTAGGCTGGGGAGAGAGTTATTTTTAACTTTCTTAGAATAATGCTTCTAAAGAGCTTGGCATACTTGTTGCCTTTTCAGGATCATTCAAGCTGCTGCTCTGGCTTTTGCCCTACTTTGGCTGTCATAATTTCTTAATGAGAAGCAGCATTTCTTTTGGGGAAGAGTGGCTTAGGAAACTGATACATCTGCTGTTCAGACTTGTGAAATAACAAGTTAATCACAAACATTTTAATGCAAAAGAATCTCTATTAAAATATCAGATTTTTCTCATATTCAGAAAATCTGATAATTTTTTGGATGTCCAAAGAATATTTTGCTTAATAATCTGTTGGATCTTAGGTTTCCTTTCTGTTACCTGGAGCACAATGAAGAGATTAAGAATGCCTGAGTTACAGGAGATGCTTAGCTAGACAAAATAGAGTTGATTAAATAGGCTTTTAGTAATGACCAAGAGATCCCCAATGGCTAAAAGCACTCATGGACTTCATCAAAAGTTACCTTCTTGGAGAAATACTGAATTTATTTAATATTGTCTCATAGTAGAAAATCTACCAGTATTTGACCAGTGCAACACATAGTTCATTGAAATCCCTGCATTCCAAGTTTAGTTCTTCCTGGGGTTGTCCCACAGAGGAGTTTGTGCATCTTCTGGTGGAGAATCGAGGTTGGTAAAAGGAGCACCATCCATTCCTGAAGAGGTTTCTATCTGGAAACAAAGGAGGTACCAGAGGTTTGATGTGTTTATCACTGGACTATAAATAATTTTGAATTTGAAGGAACTTGGTTTTGTCAGGAATGAGAAGTGCAAGGACCAACAGGTGATGTGTATTGAAATCCTGAGGGTTCGTGGTGACTTGACTCCTTTGATATGACTGACTGACGTTCTGGGGTGTCAAACAGCCCATTGGTCCTGGAGACATAACCTAGGACTTCATCCCATTTTGCTGTTAGGAGGAATAAGAGCAATTAAGGCTTCTGGTGGGGTCTTTGCAAAGCACTGGCCTGGCTCTCAGTTGCTGTTGGAGCCAGCCCACATCTGGGTGGTAGAGAAGGATGCTCCATTGTGGCAGGAGATGTGTGTGTGGCTTTGAGGAGCTGTGCTTCCAGACAGTCTCAGTCATGCAGAAAACCTCTCTGCTTCTCAAGGGGAATGAGCAGCACTGTAGAAGAATGAGCCCTGTTTGATAAGCCTTTAGCAATCAGTTTGTTCCCATTTCCCTAGGGGGAAAAAGTGCAAGAAAATAAATCAACTTAGTCTGTTTCTCTTTCTTTCCCAGCTGTCTCATGTCACTTTTTATCTCTGGCTCAGCCTATCTCTGGAAGCATCCTCCAAATTGTGTTGCAGGCTGTGAGATAGGGATTATACATTGCCAGTAGTCCCCAGTTCGTTTGCTTCTTGCATCACTGGGGAACACGATTGGTATGAATGGCCTCACGCAGCAGTGTCTGTGCTTTCATAATCCCTGTTATTCACTTGTTACTCTGAGTCATTTGAGAAAGACGGGGTCTGACTCATTCCTAGAGGCTAATACATGGGGAGGGACGTGTGTTTCCTTCTCCCCATGTCATCATGACCTGAGGAGCAGCCATGGTTGGTGATGTGTTGTCCTGTTTGGCACATGTGGATGTGAACGATGTCTCCATACCCCTTTCAGCTTAATGACCACATGCTTATAAATCTGTTAATTACATCAGCAGCATTAGAATGAGTGTGCTTCTTCATGTCAATGCACAAGTCAAGATACTGCACGTCTCATTCCCCACCCATGGTGATGTTGCTCATCTCAAAGAAAACCCTTTCCCACTCAGTTTTGGTCAATAGAGTTACAGAAGAGGTGTAGTTCCCCCAAATTTGGCCCTTTTTTTGTGCGTCATTGTTTGAGGACACTGATGAATTTAAACCCAAATCATGGAGGAGTTTCAAAGCTGTGGAGATGTGATGCTGAGGGACATAGTTTAGCGGTACCCTGGCAGTGCTGGGTTAACATTGGACTCCATGATCTTAAAGATCTCTTCCAATCAAAACTCTGGTCTGTGATTCTACTCAGGGGGCAGCTCTTTTTGTATTGGGCTAGACAGTAACTGTGATCCTCAGGAGAACTCAGGTCTAGTGGTTGTAAAAAAGAACGGGAGCAAAAGTGAAGACTAGGCAAGCCTGAAGATAAAAAGGAGAAGTGGTGTGCTTGAGACCAAAGGAGAACAAGCATCATCACAGCTTTGTTTGAAACAGGAAAGTCATCATTAAACACCAATGTTCATGTCATGTATCTTGATCTGAAGTTGCTAAAACCAAAGCTGAAAAAGAGTGTTTCTGCCAGTGAAGACTTTGTAAATGGATGTTTCTCATAGTACAAAGAAAGTGCTGTGCTAAGTGATAAAGAATTCATTAGATCTTGTTGTACTGAGAGCTAAAGGTAGCCATCACCCTTATTTTTGAGTTACTGGTGTTGCTGTAAAGCGTAGGTACCTCCATGGTAGGTCTAAGTGCAGAGTAAAGAGGATAAGCCGATGTGGAACTTCTTAATTGGAGCATTTCTTCGTCCTGACATTCTATGATACTTCCTAATGAAGAAAAGTACCTGCTCATTTTGGACAGATGAGCACATTGTTTCTCATGATAGTTCTCTTAGCAGGGCCTGTTGTGACAGGACAAGAGGTGATGGTTTTAAACTAAAAGAGGGAGATTTAGACTAGAGAGAAGAAAGAAATTTTTTACACTGAGGGTGGTGAGACCCTGTCCCAGGTTGCCCAGAGAGGTGGTCGATGCCCCATCCCTGGAACCATTGCAAGTGAGGTTGGTTGGGGCTCTGAGCAACCTACTCTAGTTGCAGATGTCCCTGCTTGCTGCAGGGGGGTTGGACTAGATGGCCTTTAAAGGTCCTTTACAATCCCAACCAGTCTGTGATTCTACGATTCTCTTCCTGCAAGTATTCATAGAGTATGTGTATGTTAAGAGCTTCTCAAAGACACTAATTCTATGTAACCTTCTGAAATACTTTAATCCACATAAATCTGCACATTCTATAATGTTTTGAACATGTTTTAGTTGGCAGATTCAGTACTATCCCAAGTGGAGTCAATTCACCTTTCTCTCAAAAGAATGAGGAAGAGGTTTTTGGTGGCTTTTTACCCTCTCAGCTCTCCTGACCGTTCAAACTTGGATTACACTTACGTAAAATCCATTTTATTCTTTCCTACCTGCACTAGATTATTTCTTTTCCTGCTTTTCTCAAGATCCCTACCCAGCATACTGTCAGTTGGGGGCATTCTGTTCCATCTGATGTGGGTGGTGGGTGGCTGGTGTCCTTGGCTACCTTGAATTAACAAGCCTGAGACCTGGAGGCTTAGGTGGAAAAGACTTTTTGCCATCAGGTAGTCTTTGCATTTTTTAATTTCCTTTGAAATTTGATATGCAAGGAGAGTATCAGTAGATGCAAAGCAGGAGCCAGGCAGACACAGAAGAATCAGCTGGTAGAGCCAAGGTGGGAGGCGGCATTTAATTATACTGGGGTTTGCTGGGCTTGGGCTGTTTGTGGGCTGAAGTGTTGATGGGAATGTGGCATAGTGGGAGGAATGCACAGAAATAAGATTTCAAATGGGCATTTTGTTTTGAGGGAGTATTTAGGATTTTGGGGCACCCCTTTCTGATCTGGACTGAAAAAATAATTAGAACAAGGATTGTGAGGGGATGGAGGAAGAAGTGGAGCACAGGACACTCCTCTGACACTTGTCTCCAGAAGCTGTAATAAGCTGTATCACACTTTTACCACAACACCTTGTGAGAATGTGTTAGTCAGGGCTGGAACTAGGTCCTGATGGAAGCATCAGCATAGCATGGTTTGGGTTGGAAGGGACCTTTCAAGGCTATCTAGTCCAACCCCCCTGCAGTGAGCAGGGACATGTGCAACTAGAGCAGGTTACTTATTAGACCTTTAAGGAGATTCCAAGAGGTGTAGAAAATAAGACAGACATCTCAGAATGGGTTTCTTCACTCCTTGTGTCAAACTTTTACATCTTGTTTCTTGTTATGCTGAGGGACATGGTTTAGTAGTGACCTGGCAGTGCTGGGTTAATGGTTGGACTTGATGATCTTGAAGGTCTTTTCCAACCAAATGATTCTAGGTGCCAGCCTGTGCTGGCTGAAGGCTATTGCCCCAACAGAATTAGGAGGAGAGAGTGAAAGGAAAATTTAGGAGAAAAGCGAGAAACTCTGCACACAGTAATTTTAATTTTTTAATTGCTCAAGATTTGTGAATGTTGAGTGTCTGATCCTACTGTGATCATGGAAATGTGAATGTCATAATATAAATATCATGCCCCTTGGGAACTCTTTCTTCCTGAAGGAGACTTATCTCACAAAAAAGAGACCAACTATTTGCCCAAATATAATATGGAGCTGCTCAGCATGGCTGGTTTTGAAGCAGCAGCTGGATGCAGTCAATGTTCAGCTACATGAAAAAAATAAATAATGAAAGGGTGCGTGTCCCACTGGCAATTTTTTTATTTCTCTTTTCTTCTTACTCTATTCCCAAATTGCTAATTAGAGTCAACAAATTGGCTGTGGAACACAACAAGACATCATGCGGTCTGCCGAAAGGAGTGGCTGGCACCCGTACAAACTGGGTTATGATGTGTTTGAAGACTTAATGTTGAAAAAAGCTTTCAATATTCTCTTCATCTTCCCTGTCCTCCCACTGAAGTGACTCAGTTCCAACGGCAGCAACATACTGCTCCCTTGCTAGCAGAGGTTTCATTAACAGAAATGTGGGTCCAGAGAAGTCCACAGAAATGTTATGTATCTTATATCTAGCCTAAATCTCCCCTCTTTTAATTTAAAACCATCACCCCTTGTCCTGTCACTACAGCCCCAGCTTAAAACATTGTCCCCATCTTTCCAATAGGTCCCTTCAAGTGCTTTAAGGCTTCAAGAAGGTCTCCTTGGAACCTTCTCTTCTCCAGGCTCAACAACCCCAACTTAAAACATTGTCCCCATCTTTTACTTGTTAGATTTTTAGTCAGCTTCCTTTCAAAGATCTTAATTGCTTTAGGATAACAGCATGAGCAAAAGATAGCTCTGATGTACAGTGTGTACCTACTGATTATAGAGAGTGGTATAAATCCATGGAAAAATGAAGCATGAAATAGGATATATGTAAAATCGTTTTATTAGCTGCTTCACTTCCTTTAGAATTATGGCATTTTATCCCTTAAAGAGTTAAACTGTCAAAAATTTAGCAGTTGGATTGTAGTTTATATCACAGAATTTTGGACTTGGCTCTGATCTGAAAAATACTTGATTTTTAAAAGAAGTTCTTGTTTCTAACTCTGTAGATGTTTTCTGGAAATTCTCTTTTCACTCCCTATGATTTTATTTTAGATATCCTCAGTAACTAATCCCATTGTTGCAGCTTGCAGAGTATTTAATGTTATCATCTCAGGTTGTCTTATTTAACTGACAGTGTATAATATAGGTGTTATAAATGTATAAAGCCCAAATATTTTAAAGCAAGAGTGCTAACCCCTCATTACTCAGGGTATGATTCATCCTAGGAGTCAAATGGCCATGAATGTAGATCCTTTTATTATTTCCCTAAAGATGCTGAAAGTAAGTGGATGCTTTTAATGCTTTATATTGGTATCACCTCTTACTTTTGTGGGCTGGAAGAGAAAAGCTTTTTTTTTCCCCCCTCTATCTTGAAACTCGAGGCAGGGTTGGGTTTTTTTTCCTGATTTTTGTTTGTTTTCCCTGCTTCCCTGGAGTTTCTACCCCTGGGGTCTCCACTCCTTTTCAAAAATGAACTTCTGAAGAAAATGAGAGAAAGTATTTTCTTTAATGGAAGTTCATCATAACTGAAGGAAAAGTTGAGGGTGAACACTCTTGAGTAGGCAGCAATACACAATTACTAGACTTAATATATCGTGTATATATATATGTATATAGTCTAATCTGTCTTCTTGGAGACTAATCTGTTCTGTCTCAATTATATGATTCTTTTAAAGTTTTTCTGGGTCCCAAATAGTTTTAAACCTGTTTTGGTTGAAAATAGGTTTGCACTACCCATAACTGCATCCATAAAAAATGGTCATTAAATTCTTTTCCCATGGGCATGTATGGAAATGACTTAAGCACTTGCCCCAGTGCTATCCAGATTTGTCTTCAGCAATGCCAGTGAAACATAGAATCACATGGCATCGACCACCTCTCTGGGCAACCTGGCCCAGGGTCTCACCACCCTTCCTTCTCTCTAGTCTAAATCTCCCTCTTAGTTTAAAACCATCCTGGTCAAGTAACATCCATCCTTTGGCTACCACACTTTCATTCCAGTTCAGTGGGAACTGGAAAATCCCCATTGTGCATTTCTTCTGTGAGTGGATGCTCTGAAATGAGCATTGTGGCCGTAGCTGAGAAGGGCTGTGATGTTTGCAGTCCACTCCTTGCCATCAGTGGAGACCGAGCGCTAAGGGACTCTGTGACCCATTGCACACCATCATCTCCATGTGCATGACCAAGTAGCTCTGCAGCTCCTCCTGTTCTCGCCCCTCCTCTTCATACATCGTTTCTTCTAGATCCTTCTTTTTTTTTTGATTGCCCATGTTCAGACTTGTTGATATCACCCCTACACATCTTATCACATCTATGAGGATATCTCCTGCAGAGGAGAATAAGCTTGTCCTGAAGGAGACGGGAGAATTGCATGGCTGTGGAGCTTTCTGTCTTTAAGAGAAGTGACTCCTCCTCTGGACAGCAGATCCCAGGCCGGGTTTTGAGAAGCACTTCAGTATTTCTCTGACAGTCTGGCTAATCTGTGCTTGCAGCACTCTTTGGGGTTTGTTATTGTGTTACAAGTATTTACAAAAATAGAGGGTTGGACTTTTTTTTTCCCTTTCTATTTTTCATTATCGAAACAGCTGAAAATCCATGTGAAAAGCACATTTGTGTATGTGCCCAGATGTAGAGCCCCTGTTAGTGAGGCCAGCTGGGATTAAAGTCTCATTTGTATAATTTGTAACGGCTTTGGAATTTTTCCTACGGTTTTCATCCATAAGCTGGAATTTAGCTTTTGTCAGACTGCTGGACAGCTTGCACAATAAAGCTTTCAACTAAAAATATTTGCTGTGCAACAGGGAAAACCCCACCATTTTCAATGCACTGACCATGAAGTTGGGTTGAAAAACCAAATTACTGAGAAAAGAAGACGACAATAAAGAAGAAAAAAGATAAGAAAAAGAAAGCATTCCCTTTGTATTTTAAAGAGACCTCCACTCATACAGAGCAGAACATACAGAAGGGTTGGACCTTTATACGTCCCTTCCAACCCAAACCATTCTATGATTCTAAGGCTTATTTTCTGCAAAAGCAGTAATAGAATGGTGAGGAACTTGAGGCACACATGGGATGCTCAAGGATGCTCATGGTAAGGAACTTTTGAGGCACATGTCAGATGCTCATGGTAAGGAACTTGAAGAACACGTGGTCTGCTCAGGATGCTCATGGTAGGGAACTTGAGGAACACACAGGATGCTCAGGGTGTCCACTTGCCCACAGTAGCAGAGAGTATCATTGCAGAGCATCACATACCCTCGCTTGGTCCTATTTGCCCTTGGTCCATGCTGGCAAGAGAAGCTGAAGTGCAATGGTTGACTGAGGTGACCTTCTGGGTCTGGCCAGTGCTTCCCCATCCAGCCCATTTCCCACTGGAATTCAGGGAAATCTTGCTTGAACTGCTGGATCTGAACCGTGTCCAGCTAGTGCAGCATCACTCTTGTCTTACTCCTCCTCTTCCTCCCACGATTGTTAGGTGGGTGGCAAGGAAACTAAGGAACATAGATCCCAGCTAGTGGCCTACATAGGACTTGGATTTGGGGGTGTCACGCTCCCACTGGCCAGCACGGCAGCACCTCCAGCTGAACAATGTGTTTCCGAAGCTGTTCCGGGGCTTGCAGAGTCACAGAGCTACAAACACGTGTCCTCTCAGAGAGGGGTGGTGGAACCTCTGTGTGCACAGCTCCCAGGAGAACACGTTGCAGCAGAAGGGAGATAAGAGCACCAGAGATAGGAGCTGAAATCACAGCTCCTCACTCCTCAGCAAAGTTTTAAGGTTTGGGGTTTTTTTAAGTTATTTTTGCTTTTTTTTTTTTTTTTTTTCCCCTTTTCATTTTTTTAAGTAATCTTGAAATGAGGCCAGCTTTCTCTCAGATTCTATGTGGTGATGAATCTTCTCATCTTTGCTGGCATTTCACAGCTGTTTGTTCACAGCTTTCTCTCTGCAGAAGAACAAAAGCAGACCTTAAAGCAAAGGATTGTTGTCTTTTTGGTCTTCTCAAGCTCTATAGTAAAAGCCCTGCGTATTTTTCTAATCAGGATTACAGAATTAATTTGCATGGTTTATCCTCTGCTATTTTTTTCTGATGGAGCAGATTTTGTATCTCTTTTGTGAAATTTTTTATGCTTCCCTGACCTTACTTTTCGTGGTTGTTCAGCTGCTTTTTTCAAGAATCCATGGATTAAAAATGAAGTTTTCAGGAAGAAAAGCTTTCGTTTAGGTAACATGAAGAACTAATTAAAGTGGCTTTAAGCTCTGTTGTTTCATTTGGTGTCTGCTGTGGTGATGGAAAACATTTCTCATGTGGGTGAAGGTTTCTGTGTAGCTCTAATAACTTGCTTTGATTCGTGTGTGTTTCCATTTTTCTTCAGAATGTTGTTTGTTGTGAATTTACTAGTGATGCAGTATTTTTTAATTCTTGGGATTTGCCTGAAAATCCAGCTATTACCAGATGACCTGGATATGGAGTTTCTTTCCTGTGAAAAATATTGAGATACTGAAAATGTATTTTACTGCAAATTAAGACAGGAAAAAAATAAACCACAAAATTTGACATGAAATGAAATTTCTGGAGAAATAAGGAATCTTCTTTAGAAATAAATATTTTCTTTTATTTAAGGGGGAAAAATTTGTTTCAGTGGTAGTTTTTTTATTTGCATGTTAATGATTAGTATGTCATATAATATAGATAACATACAAATGTCATGAATGTATCCTGTAATTTAAAATACCTTTGTAAAAAGCACTTTGCACACTTGGAATGTTCCATTTTGGCAATATTTGAGTGTTCCAGCTTCTAAACAGGCATTTGGACTTGGCAGTGGTGGGGAAGTGATTTCCAGGTGTTGAATGAAACACCTAAAAGGGCTGAGAGAAGGGGACAATTCTTTGGGCTCCATTGGTGCTGAGGGCTGCAGACTGCGTTTGGCCATTGGATGATCCCCGGTGGCTGTGAGAACATCTGAGGCTTGTTACACACCAACTTAAGAGATGAAAGTGGGAGTGAAATGAAGAGAGATGGGCTTTTTGTGCAGGTATGGAGATGACCATGAGTCTTCTTGTGAAGGACAGGCTTTGTGGTTTTATTATCCAGAAATGTTATTTACTGGTGGATAAAAAGGTACAACAGCTGAGTGCCTGGATTTCTCCCAGGAAAGTAACATTTTAGCCCGTTGCTGTATCTACCAGCTAGTGAGGAGATCCACTTTAAACCTCATTTTTAAAGCGTCATCCACATAATTATCAGTTGAAGAGAAGGTGGAGTGGAAATACCCTTGACTTGATTGAACAGGGTCTTTCTTTAAAGAGTTGGCAGTTTCTAGGCTGTGAGTCTCAGAAGGACTTTGAGGGATGTGTGACTCTGCATGGCCCAGGTTCGATACCAGTATGGCATAGCTGGTGCTCTTGGTGGGATGGCATCCATAGGGTCTGTGCTCTGCTAGGTCGAGCAAGGAGACCACCAGTGTGATCCCGTGTCTTTCATGGCCTAAGGCTCTGCCAAAGTGGCTTGAAAGCAAGAGTCACTTGTACCACCAGCTCCCCTGCAGTGCCTTTTGAACTTCTACGTTCAGAAGTCGCTTCTGGATAAATAAGCATCTATCAATTGATGCTCCCTCCACAAAATAAAAAATCAAGGATATTCATGGCTGCAAGACGTGGCAAACATACTTATAGACATGTTATTATGGCAAAAGCTTATTAGCTCGTGCTGAGACACTGTCAGGAGCTGTGTTGGATATGGTTTCTCACGTCTTTTACTGCTGATAGATGCCTGAAGAGAGATCCTGCCCCTTCTTAGGTCATTGCTTTAGCTGCCGCTAACTCAGCGTTTGTGATTTCACACCTAGTGTTTATAGTTAGCTAAATTACAGTGGAGCACTGGGTTTGAAAACCCTCTTCTTTTTAATAATCGACTCTTATAACTGCTGCAGTATCCGTATTTTCACTTGAGTTACCCTAAAACACCACACACTTCCTGGGGGCAGCAGGTTGGGTTAATGTGCCAAATATTCATTCATTCATGAGCTGGGGGTTCCTGCCATCCAGCCTCACAGGGACAATACAAGGTAAAAGAGCTCAGTTAAATGCTGACAGGTTCTACTCTTATGTGTGTTTTTTCTACTGGAAGATCAAACCAATTATACCTGGTGTTGTCTCAGTGTGTTTTCCTCACCTGCTTCAGGTGGGGAACAGACCTGAAGATGGTCCTCCCCAAATGTGCACCCATAACCTTCATTCACAAACCAGATGATGGCTTTGCACCCAAGTTAATTTAGAAGACTTCTTCATCCTGCCCATTTTCATGCAAAAAACACTAAACCCGACTGTATGTCAAACAACCATTTGCTCAAGTCTTATCCTTGAAATTTTAAAAGGAAAGTGTCTTGTTGCCTCTGTGAAAGGAACCTCTTTAATTCTGGTGGAAATGTAATTAGAAGACCATCAAATTCAGAGAAGACCAAAATAGTTTCATAGGAAAATTAAGCTAAATATTCAGATGGCTGCCAAAAAGGAATGGTTTGGGTTGGAGGGGACATTGAAGATCATCTTGTTCCAACTTCAACTTCCTCAATAGGTATATATGTATATTTATTTTTTTTTAAGTCTGATTTTTAGGTATCTGAGCATCGGCAGGATAGTCACGTGTGTGGCGTCTGTGTAATGATTAATCCCAAAGAGAATGAAGGCGAAATTGCTTTCTTGAACCTGGAAGTGTGTTTGATTTCCCTGAAAGGAACTGAAATACTTTAATTCAACGTTTTATAACGAGCAGCACATTACAAGCTCTAAAACATCAGCCCAAGGGAAAAAGCAACTAATGCTACTGGCATAGAAAGAATAGCTCTGCATATTGAGTTTGAAGCAATTTCACTCTAAAACTGGGTAAATAAGAAGTGACAGGATAAATCTTAATTGTTTCTCTGGGCACCAGGCTGAGGCCACTCAGTGCCTGGGAAGTGGAAACCAAAGGCTTTCTGTGTGAAGTTGTTATGGGGAGAGAACATGTGATGGCCTAAACTGGATTAACTGGAGTTTCCAAACCACTTATGGGTAACATGGAGCCTGTGCAGCCAGAGGGTGATGGACATGGAGCTGCTCAGGAGGAGCATGGCCTTGAGGATGGTGGCCCTACAGCACCGGTCACCTGCCTGGATGGGAACATCATGGTTAAAGACAAGAATATTTAACTGCAATATGCCTGTGGAGAAGCAGGTCTGCTTTGGAGGGGTCCTGGCCGCCGGTGTCCCACCTCTGGCATAGCTCGGCAGGTGGTCTTCTCCTAGCTCCCGACCCCTCCATCTTCTTCACTCAAGGCTGAGCCTCCAGGCTGTTCAGGGAGCCTTGGGAGTGTTTTGAAAGAGCCAAAACTAAACATTGCTGTTGCTTTTCCACTGAAAATTTACACTTCTAATATTCCTTCAATTTGATGTGGTTGGGTTGCGTTTTGAAGTCTCTCACAGAGCAGTTCTGATCCACACAATGTCTGCGTTTCAAGGCTGAGGAACCTAATTCAGGAATATTGAGTAGCTGTTTAACGAAGACCTTTTTATTATGAAGGAGATTAGGGGGTCTGCTATGAGGTGCTTTTTATTATGTCCTGTTTAACAAAGTAAGAACTGTGGGGAGCATCTCACGACTCAGTTATGAAACCCTGCAAAATGGAGTTTATAATGCAGATTGCAACCAAACCCCTAAGATAGCAGATGAGTGAATGCGTGGTGATGCTGGACTAATTGGGAGCTAATGAGCTCAACATGTTTATAAAGAATAAACAAGTGTGCAAAGAAGCACCTTTTCCTGCCAAAATGAAGTTTTAAAATTATATACAGACTCAAACGGTAAGAAATAATTCAGAAATTAATATGTTTATGCTCTGAGGCTTAAGAGATCCTTTTTTACATAAAAGAGTGGTGAAGTGTTAACATCTATTTGTCATAGAATCATTCCAAATATTTTCTTTTCCTGTTTCAGGCTCCTAAGAACCCAGTCCCTGGATTGGTACTATAATAATGTCAAAAGCCGCTTTAAGTGTTTTGGAAGTGCCAAAGTCCTGAAGAACTTGTACAAGAAGCACAGACTGGAGAGTGGAGTTTGTCCAGATGTAATAGGTAAGAGCAGCTGGGTTGATTTATTAGCTAATCTGCTTAACACTAAGACAATGGAAATTCTGAGATTATTGCAAAAACAGGAATTTTTTTTAAGGCTATTTTTTGAAATAAATACCTCAGTGGAGAGAAAAAAAGAGTTGTAAGTGTTTAGAGATCTGCTTAAGAATTCAAAGAATGTTTAATCTTAATTACACCACTGATACAGAAGAGCTGTTATCTTCAGTCTGTAAAATAAATTGCAGTTTGTGTTCTAGACTGCATTTATCACAGTTCTGAGTAGTCAATGAATGAAGAAATAATTTTGCATTCTGCATTTGGCCCTGGAGCACATCTCTGTCATGTTGGAAGCAAGATTTGAGCTATGGTCTAGGTGTCAGGGAGATGTTGGGATGAAGGTTGGACTTGATGATCCTAGAGGTCTTTTCCAACCTAAATGATTCTATGATTCTATGGTTTGGTTAACATGAGATACCTTCAGTATCCAAATTGACCAAAACTCTAGATGGTCCTTACTTAAAGTTTTGGATGCTTGAGGAACTGAGACTGATCATGTCTTATTTTTATACTGATTCTTGTAAATAGTTAAAAGATGTTAATTAAGAATTGATATCACCCTTTTAAATGAGAAGAATGAAATGAAGAGACACCATTCTCTCCTAACTATGGTCTTACAGTGCATCACCCCATCAGAAGAGTAATTGGAGATATAAAATGAGTTAGAAGAAGTGGTGCTAGTGTCATACTGGTAACTTCAGCAAATCGCTCAAAACATGGCAAGCTGAAGGTNACAAATAGTTTTCTCCATCCAAAATGAATGAGAGTTCTTTGGTATACACAGTCGTGTTAATGCTTATTTCTTACACAGTGCTGCCCTTTTTTTTTTTTTTT
>VYZX01030193.1:93419-132823 GCA_013401335.1 Brachypteracias leptosomus
TTTTTCTTCCTTTTTTTTTTTTGAGCAGAAGGAGGTTTTTTGGAAGAAAGCTTTGAAAATGAAGGAAGCATTTGTGGCAGTGACTCTACATTCTACCGGCAGACTGAAGGTATGCTGCTAAAAACTGCTTTGATTAAAACACACACCCTACACTTTGAGTTACTGGAGTAATAATTTATAGTGCTGGTACGTCTTGTTCGCAGATCCAGCAATCTTTTAGCTCAAGCATTGAGCAAGACACTAAAAATCCTTTGTGTGTGATGCTTCAGTGTTACAGCTAAAATACACTTATTCTAGTATAATTTTCTTGATATTCAGGTTTTGTTACTTCTCTCCTGTTTCCTGTCCTATGCTCATGGATTTTTTTTCATTCTCTTTCTTATATTCTGTTTATAGGAAGTTTACAGATTTTCTTCCCATTATTTCCTATGATAAGCAATGTAAAACTGATGTGCTTTATTGTATTTTAGTATTTACCTCTAAGAAGTAACATAGAGATGGAGACAAATTTCTCTGTCTTAAGGTATTTATTTTACTGTGCATAATTATGGCTTGAGGAAATGAACTTTGTCGTGGACAGCCTAAGATTTTAATATATGTCCAGAATATGAGTCTGAATTTTGGACCTCATGATATAAAATGTAGGTATATAAAGACCACGGTGGTTTTATCTTATTCTTCACCTAGGACACAGCATGATGGATACCCTTGCTGTGGCCTTACGTGTTGCAGAGGAAGCCGTGGAAGAAGCTATTTCTAAGGCAGAGACCTACAGTGACAGCCTGGTAATGTTTAAAAAAAAAAAGTATTAATTTAAGTGAATAATTGTTTCTTTTAATTTGAGTAGTAATACAAAACAAGTAGATACAAAAGCAAATGTAGAGAAGTAGTGGCTGTCTCATACCATATATAAAGAGTTGGGTGTGAGGTTTCTGAACTTGTATCCAAGTTGCATGTTGTGTTTAATGCAATGTAAGTACCTGTGATTTCTGCCCATCATGCCAATAGGATGTATCATCCGCTGCCTGATCTATACCATTTCTATCAAAAGGTTGGTTGTGTGTGATTTTGAGCACCTACAGATCTCCATTTTCATGCAGGACAAGCAGAATGAGGCTTGTTACTTGCAGGAGCACAAGGAGGACCTCATAGAAGAGCTGGCCACCACCATTGTGCAGAAGGTACCTCATGCATTTTTTTTTCCCTGACTTGTTTAGTAGCCAAAGCAGATCCTTCAGTCTGGTGAGCTTTAACTCTGAACAGCAGAAAGGATGACACCAGTGTAGAAAGCAGAGTAAATGACAAGTTGCACCTTCATCTATCACAGTATAAATATATAATATATATAAATAAGCTTAATCCAGTGCCTGAACTGATGGCCTGCACCCTTAGATCTGAGAGTTCCACTCCCCCAGGTCGGGGATCTCCTTGGTTGGAAGAGGAGGCCCCTCCTCGATGGAATTACCAATCTCCACTTCCCAAGTCTTCCAGAAGAGGAACATGTTGTTTGAGGCTGTGATTCTGTGATTCTATCAAGAACTCCAAGAAGAGCAGCAGCTCAATGGAAAATAATCTGCTTTCTTTCTTAATAAGGATGTTAGAAGATTAATCCTGTTTATCAGGTCTTTGATAGTCCAGAGCCTATCTCAGCCAAGCTTGAGTTGCTACCACTTTTGTCAAGTGCTGTCTAACAAGATCTTTCATGCTATAGACTAATATTCAGTAGATATTTTAAACTGGAGTCAGAAAAGTGGTGGAAATGAAGTGTAGCAGGATATAATCTGTCAGTGTAGGCAGATGTATTATTTTCTGTCTCTCTTTAGACAATGTAGATTTTTAAAACCAAAACTGGTGCCTAGACACATAGGACCTTTTTTTTTTTTTAATTCAGTAGGAATGTGTTTAGATGTCATGGGAACCTTTCAAATTTCCCTAATATCTAGTATTTTATCTTTCTTGGCAAAAATTCTTGTCTGAGGAAATACTTGATGCTGCTAATGTTTAAAGTGTTACTCTAGGAGCTTCTCCATGTTTATTTAATTGGCCTCAGATGTTCCTACAGGCATTGCTTATCATTTATTGTATTGATGCTCATGCACTTGCAAGCAGTATGACTTCAGATGAGGAGTCATCAGGGTTATCCTTGCATGCACTGGAGCAAAAGCAAAGGGGAGCCCAGATATTCTTCCTAGGCAGCTTGCCTTCAGACAGGGTTCATACAGGTTTTCTCCACACAGCTCAGGCAGTATTTTCCAAGCATGGGTTTTCTTTTCCCTTGCTACCCCTCATCCTTCTACTTTACAGATTATAAAGAAGCAGAAGAGCAAAAGTGAGCAGGCTGAGGCTGACTTTGAATGGCCACCATCCAGGAGCAGTGGCCTGGCGTCCGTCGCTGTCTCAGATCAGAGCATGTTGACCTTTCCAGGGAGCCGCAGGGGTTCCTACACCTTATGGGTGAGTGATGTTGCCTGAATATTGATGTTTTCTGCTGATTTCTGATTGAAATCATGGATATTGCAGCCTTTCAATATCTGAAGGAGGCCTACAAGAAAGCTGGGGAGGGAGTTTTTACAAGGGCTTGTAGTGATAGGACGAGAGGTGATGGCTTCAAACTGGATGAGGATAGATTTAGATTGGATGTAAGGAAGTTCTTTACTCTGAGGGTGGTGAGATACTGGCACAAGTTGCCCGGGGAAGTTGTGGATGCTCCATCACTGGATTTGTTCAAGACCAGGTTAGATGGGGCTTTGATTAACCTGATCTAGTGGGAGGTGTCCCTGCCATGGTAGGGGGACTGGAACTAGATGATCTTTAAAGTCCCTTCCAGCCCAAACCATTCCGTGATTCTGTGCTCACAATTCAGGGTGAGCTTACTTAAGCCCTTTGTTCTGTAGCTCCTCAGCAACTTGGTTGCAGAAGGTAAAAGCCAGAAGAGGGAGAGTTAATTTTATGTCGTGAGTTTTTCTTCTGGAGTTTAAGGGCAGGACCTGGGGGAACAGGCTGTTCAGATCCTCAGTTATTACACCAGAAGCCTGTTGTTGTTCTGCATTTGGAGAGTTAAGCTCGAGCTCAGCACATTTTGAAATTCTGCTCTAAAGTAACAATTTGAGTTAGTGATACAAATAAATAAAAATAGTGATACAAGGCTGAGTTATTTTATTTCCCCCTCCCATAAGGAGAGATGGGGGGCACCATCTGTTTCCCATGACCAAAGGCTGCACGATGTTGGGACAGGAGGAGCTTAGAGCAATGGGTGAATGCTTCTCTGCTCTCCCAGCCCCTTTCCCTCCCCAAAACATCCCTGCCAGAGAGAGCAAACAACTAGTTGGCATCTTGCACCCCATTGAAACATGGATGGAGCGCAGGTTTCCAGTGCTGTATTAGCAGTCTTTATTTTACAGCTAAAAGATTGCATAGATAAACAGCTCATCCATAATTTACAGCATATAAACCAGCGAGGGATATAGGGAAAAGGGAGATTTCATTAAACACACATTATGATGCTCCTCACGGGAAGCAGAAATTTAGTGGTTAAGCTAATCATAAGGTCCACAGTGTGCCAACAGTTGGGTTTTTTTTATTTTAAAGAGAAGGAAGGTTCCATAAGCCTGAGGTCAAACACTGCTTTGGAAATCCCGGGAGGTTTTGCAGGTGCTCGATACCTTTGTAGGTTTGTGTCAAACAAATATTTGAAGAAAACCTTTTTGAGGAGGAATCCAGTCATATGGCACAGTGGGAGTCTCAGGCCATAGGGAACATGGTTTTATACAGGAGCTGGGATCAGAGGGCTGCACAGAGTGTACTGGTAGGACCTGCTTCCAATGAGGCAGGTGTGAGTTTATCCAGAAGCCCATCGGCTGGATCCTGATGGGTTATTTGCTGTCTTCCAGAAGCTGCCGCTTGCAGCACCACCTTCTGGGCACAGAGTGGGAAGGAACAGTACACGTTGAGATGGAAAAGCGCTTGGTACTTCAGAAAATAATGGGTCTTTTAAAATTAATATTTATTGTGAAAAGATCCAGCTTTCTCTAAGTACTTTCCAGGTAACAGGTCTTACTATGGACTTTGCAGGTGTAAGGTTGTAGTCTCGCTGCAGAAGTGGTCGTGGATTTCAGATCAGGATGGCCCTGTCTATAGTGATCTAGCTGACTTCCCTCCTTCCACTGCAGCAGAAGGTTGGGATACAAGGGCTACACCTGCTTTTGCAATCCTCACTCGGCCATTACCATTATTTTTTAAGACTTCAGGTGGAGGGATTTCAAAGTCGTGGAGATGTGGTGCTAAGGGACGTGGTTTAGTGGTGACTTGGCAGTGCTGGGTTAACAGTTGGGCTTGATGATCTCAAAGGCCTTTTTCAACCAAAATGATTTTATGGTTCTTGGTTTCATAGCACTATTCATGCACTTAAACATCCAAGAAGACAGTTTTGGATGCTAAGTATATGATCAAACCTATGCAGGTCTAAATTAAGCCAAATTGCACTTACTGTCAGCAAGCCTAGATGGGTTTCAAGGCATGAAAGAGAGTAGGAGAGAGGACAGAGAAGGGTGGTCATTCTCTAATGTTATTTTCCAAATAATTCAGGTCATATGCTGTTCTTTCAGCTTTATTTTGTTTTAAAGATGCTACCCTAGTAGACTGATGGGTATCACAAAGCTTTAAGATCTAACTTAAAACCCGTGAAGCTCAGAGCTAGGCTGCCTGACAGATCTGGCTTTATTTTTAGATGAAATCAGGGTGTACATTGTGACAGCAAGAAGCAAACAAACCCAGAACACCAAAGGCTCCCTCTGCCAAGTAGGTGTTTGAGTAGGAGATACAGAGATTCTCTCTGATGGGTGAGTGCTCTGCTGAGCACAACTTTGTAGAGGAGGGTCAGAAGAGCACATGAAAAGTTATGCAGGGCACTGAGCAACCTGGAAATGAATGAGAAAAGAATAATTGCATTCAGTAAAGAGTATTCTCTTGGAAAAAACAGAACAAAAGTGTTTATATGTGAGGCTGGGATTAGACTGGAGATGAAAATGCCAACTCACCTCCTTCCCCTGCCCTTCTATGGTCTTTTCCAGCTACCAAAGCACCTAAGAACTGGTTTGCCACAAACTTCATTGCTGCTGTGCTGCACAGAAACCCAGTTGCATTGCAGCCCATGCCTCCAGGAGTGTGTGCAGTGATCCCAGCAAGGGACCTGTTGGGTTATGATGCCATCTGCTGATATACTCGTTTATTGCAGAAACCAACAGCTGCAAACAGAAACCAAACAGAGCAGCTTGGGAATTCATCACCAATAAATACACCTTAAATAGCAGAGGTCTATACTCCTATGAATGATGGTGAAGGATTTGGTAATTATTTCCATTTTTTAATTATGCTCTTTGGTTTTGATTCCCTCAGAGGTCTCAGTCGGCGTTCTCCCTGGCTAACGAAGATGTCCCCAGTAAAGAAGCAGACCCTGCATCATCCGAGGCTCTTTGGAGGCAGCAGAAGGGACAGTTCAGGAAGCAGAAGGAACACAAGCTCTCTGCATTACCCAGCTGGAAAAGCGTGGACAGGCTAAATGAAACAAGTAAATATTTCTAGTACGAATATGATTCTTTTGTTGTTGTTGTTGTTCACGTGTGGAATAAATATGACTTAAAGCAAGGACTTTCTCCAGGAAATTTCTACTGACCTCTGGTGCTTGAAGACATCACATGTAAAAATGTCTTTTTGGTGATGCTGTCATGAGTCCTTTGGGCTGTGTCATGGATTATCTTACCTTTTTTTTTTGTTTATTTCCAAGGAAGATTCAAAATTCAGGCCTTTGGGGAGTTGATTTGGACAGTTAGGAAACATTAGACATCTAATTTGGATAAATTTCACAGCTTCTAAGACACAGGAGCCCTGCTTTGTCACCTGGTTATCTACATTCTCCAGTTGAAGGAGTTTGCATCTGCCCATAGTATCCCTTTTGTTGTACAAATTAAGTGTTCATGAGGCTACATGGTGAACCAAACAGTGAATTAATTCCCAGGTAGGATTTTGTGAACTGCTCATTCAAGCCCCTGTCAGAAGCATTGCTCTCCTGGGCTTTTCAGTGGAAGGCAAATTTTCAGTAAAGCAGTTAATTGGGAGCTTAAATTTCAAACCCCACTTCAATCCCATTGAATTAATCTGTTGAGCAGTTTAGTCCTTAACAATTGCTTAACCATAACAGGATGGACAAATTGACCCAGTTTCCTTTCAGGTGCTCAGCTCGGAGGGTTTGTTCTGCTCCTTTCATCTAAAACCCACATTTGTGATGAAATTGTGGTGCCTGTTGAGCTTCTCATAAATAGCTGATTGTGTTAATACGTGTTGATGGGATCTCACGTCTGCAGCAGTTTAAGTGATGACTCAAATGCCAAACTGTGAATTTTGGGGGTTATTTTTTAGTAAACTTCAGTCAATTTCTCTTCCATGTCCATCTCTGTTTTATTTCTAGCATCCGTAACACCCTTAGGCAAGAAGCTCCATGGGTCTGATCCCCACCACATCCTACTTCTTCCTTTTGTTTTTGAAGCTCGGTTTCTCTAGTTTCATTTGATGTCCTCTAGTAGGCTGGAAGAGATTCCCCCATCTCTTTCAGCGTGTATCCTCTCAGTCTTCTCTCCTCCAGATGCCAGAGCTATGGGTTCCTTAATCATTCCTTGAACAGAAGCTATTTCACCTGCAACGGTTCCAGGGATGGGGCATCGACCACCTCTCTGGGCAACCCGGGCCAGTGTAGCAGCAACATTTGCACGTGTCCATTCATTTTGTTGAACCCTCCAATTTGTGGCCAGTTGGTCGCAAAACGAGCCTTTCACACTATGGTGACATATGTTCTTGCTTTGTTTTCATAGCTCCACCTCCCATGTTCCAGAGCACCGATGGGAACTGGGTGGCTTTGCAGAACGTTGCGTTGCCTCGCCCTCGGATGCTCGCCAAACCAAAGAGCCAGGTGTTCAAAGCCTTGGAGAATGAGTCCAGCATCGTGTCCGCCTATGACGAGATGGGCTCAGACAGCGAGGATGACTACGACTGGAATGTGGCCTTGAACAAGCTGCGTCGGAGACCTCGGCAGTTACCAGATGATTTCTACTACACCAGTTCCCAGTATGGCACTGACTGGGTTTATGGCAATGACCAGTACCAGGCAGTGACCTCCCCTTCCTCTGGTTTATACACCAATACTGAGACGCTGCTCTCTGACTCAGAAACATCTTCCATGAACTCTTCCCAGGAAGCTAAAGGACCTAGCAAACTCTTCTGGTTACAAAGCAGAACTCAAAGTCCACCCAGGATGGAAAAAAAACATTTCCACGGAGAACTGGATGTAAATTTTAATCCACAGGCAACCAGCTTGGAGTACTCGGACAGCAGCGAGACTGAGGAGGTCCATTATGATTTGGAGAAGAGATCAAGGAGGTGGAGAAAGAACAAAGCCCTCTCTGAAGAACTATGTGAAGAAAAAAATCGCACGAAAGCCACCAAGATGAATTTGAGTCAGGTAACTGTGTTTCAGGTTACCGGGCACGTTCCCAGAAAGAGCTGGACAAAATAAATTAAGCTATGCTGACAATAATCTCTGTTCTTATTCTTGAAATAACTCATGTGCTTGGGAATCTCTTTGCAAATGTCCTGGTGAGGGATAAAGCAAATGAGCAGCAGAAATTCAGAAAGGGGTTGGGTTTTTTTGCAGTACTGTCCAAATGATGTCCACTTTTGCTGTTCAAACCATCAATCTGTCTGTTTTCATTATTATTAATAATCTTAATAATTTATATTATTGATAATAATAACATATATATATTATACCATCTCTCTCTGAACAACTGTCTGCAAACCTCACAAGTTGTGTCTTCTCCTAAAAATTATCATTTCTGATTTTTGTGTGAATGGAGCTTTCTCTCAAGAATTTATAGTATATCCTGGATTTGGTTCTGGCCAGTACTTTGCTGCATTTTGGGGCTTTTTTTTGTTTGCTAAGATTACACTGAGTTATCAGCTATTACAGTGGGTATGAGAAGAGGTGCATTTCCAAGTTCATTGTCTGCTAATGGACTTAAGACACAGTTGATTTTCTTTTAGGGAGATTCTTAGTGGCTATGTTAGTCTGCCAGGCCCTCACTGAAGATCTGCTTTCAGGTAAAACAATGATTTATATGAGTTATGGTCTCTTTGATCCTGTCACAGTAGGAAGAGCGTAAGGCAAACAGGAATAATGTCCTATCTGAGAATTTTTGGAACAACCATGAGATATTTTCAGGGCTTGCAAAAATACACATTATTAAATGTTGGACAGGTACCTTGCTCAACAGACTTGCAGAAAGATTTTGCTTTTTTTCTGTTCAGCCTCCAGAATAAGGGACTTGTGCTTAAATAAGGGTCCGTACATAAGTGAGCCTCTGAGTACATCCCAACTTTAGGGATCCAGAAATAATCGTCACTGTTGAGGATCCACCTGTGTAAATAATCACTGAGAAAGTTGAAAATCTTAAGCACTATCGTGTGATAAAAGTAAACAGGAATGGTAAATATAATCTAACAAGTGTGGGTTTATTGGTATTCCTCTGTAAAGATACGGTAGTTTTTTATCAGTATATTTAGCATTATTTATTTCTAGCTTCCCTGCGGAGTGATCATACTTCTACTTTTCTAGGAAGCTGTTTGTTTTCTTCCTGTGCCTATCAATTAATTCTACCCTTCTCCTGATTTCTTTGTAGGATTTTGATGATTTGTCAGAAACAGATATAAGCAGCGAGGATCAGCATCATAACATCAAGCCTGACGTTATGGAGGAGGAGCTTAAATCCAGGTTGTTCCAGCTTGCTGCTAAAATGAGCGACAAGGAAACATCTTCTGGGGAAGAAGAAGAAGAGTCAGAACCTAGAACAGAGCCTGAGAACCAGAAGGAGAGTTTGTCCTCAGAGGAGAATGGCAGAAGTATTCAGGAAGAGTTAAAGAAGGTAAGTGGTCCTTGTAGAGGAGTGGGGACAGTATTGTAAAAAACTAGAATCCAGAAAATTGTAGTTAGAAGATGAAATATAGTTGCTTAAAAACCCCTGAGGTCCTTCACACTAGGTCTGAGCCTGCAACTCTTGTGCAGGTAGAAGTTCAATTAAGTTACATCTTCCACCCTGTGAGCCAGTCAAATGCTGGAACAGGTTTCCTAGAGAGGTTGTAGAGTCTACATCTTTGGAGAGATAATAAAGATATGCCTGGACATAGCCCTAGGTAACCTGATCTAGTTGACCCTGCTTTGAGCAGAAGGGTTGGACTAGGTGACGGTCTCCAGAGGTCCTTCCCAAACGTAAGTATTCTAAGTTATTTAGCCATGGGCTACGCATCGGTGGAAGTACCTTCATCATCATGTGTGCAAATACCTCCATGGTGTACATGCAGATTTCTAAGGAAATTAAAGAAAAAATGGATTTGATATAAATAATATTTTATAATAAAAACTAACACCACTTGTCAGCAGCATTCAATTTAGCTTGCCTTTGGTTTACAGGGACAAACCAGCAATTTCAAACTATTCAATATGACATAGAGGTTAGCTGGGTTTTAACATGATGCAATTAAAGTCCAGAATGAAAGGCTGTGAAGAGGACTTTCTGAAATGCTCCTGGATATTTAACTGAGCACGGAAAATGGCACATGTATGTTTTGTGGTGTGCTTACTCACCTCCTCTAATTTTATCATTTCTTTAACATTTATATGTCAGTTATTTAAAATAAAAATGAATATTATTTTTTTTCTTCAGTAAAACTTTCTCAAGTTTAAAACAAATAAGAGACATAGCAAAAAGGGAATACTGGGAGTTCCTAGGCCTTGGATGGAAAAAAAAGTCTTAGTCATTCATGGTTGCAATATATATTCTTTCTGTCTATACTAAAGAAACCAAAATATCCCAGTAATATTCATGGTCATGACTTCAGCGGAATTGATAGCAGAACTTGCTCCAGCCTTATAGGAACAAGCAGCCTGCTTTTCATGTCTTCAACAGTTGTCCTTGAAGGTGATTCAGGATCTTCTGACAGGTGTCTTCTCTTGGGGAAGGTGCTGAGCAACATCTCACAATGAAATACTGAAGGTGATAGATGCTGGTTGTAACCAGTAACCTAAAATATGAATGCATAGCTAAACTCATCAAACATTTTTAAAATGAGAGCTCGGGAGCCTACAATCTGCTTTGAGCTCCTGAGCACAAATTAGATACTGAATTTTAGCCATCTTGCTTATATTTTAGCCACGCTGCTTGTCTTTGTTAGCCTGTAGTCTTCTATTCTCACAAGCTTATTCAGGAACACCTTAACAACCTTAAATCACAGGGAATTTCTAGTTATAATACACCTGACTAGAATAAGATTTATAAAAACATGTCTTGTTGATTGAATCCTTGGAAATTAAGTACCTGGTGCTTATAAAAATTTGACTTTCACATGCCTGCACCTTTAAAAATCTGGACTCCTGTTTTTAATGGAAGCTGGGGATCTCATATAACCACATGTTGAGCTGATGGGTTAAAAAGGATATTTAGTGTAATAAATTCTGAAGCAATGGCAAGAATTAGCACATCCTGAGCGGGGAGTTAGTCAAAGTTGGGCATTTACAGGTTCTCAGTTCTCACTTCAGACTGAGATTTTGAGTTGTACGTCTGCCTTTAAGATACAAGTTTGAAAGTGCTGCGCTTTGAGTTAATTAGTTCATGTGGGATACCTGAGGATTTAGGTGAGTATTAATTGACACAAGTTCATTTTCTGCCTTAGACTTCAGCACAAACATTTCAAAGTTTGGGATTGCCTGAAATGGTCTTGTGGAGATCACAGCTCTTTAAAACAAAGATAATCCTACAGCAGGCTTGTTTTTATAGATAACATTTTGTGCTCATTAAGCTGCAGAAGTAGTTCATGGTCTCGCTGGAGGTATGGAGAGCCCTTAGAAGCCTTCTTGGGCAATGAAAGGCCATGGAGTCCTCTCTGCTCCCTGTAGACTTGACCTTCAGCCCCTCCATACTTCAGGTGTGAACACACCAAAAAATATAGTAGTTGAGTTTCTCTCCTCTTTGCAATGTGTGCTTCAGGAATTTCTTTTAACTCCTTCATGCGTTTACTTCTGCTCAGGGAATCTTGCCACCAAGGGTCCAAAGTTTTAAGTTCTCAATTCAACAAAGCAAGTCAAGTATATGTTGAGTTATAACCTGAGGATTAAGTAGTTTGCTGGATAATGGATCCCATTCAAGATATTTCTTCCATGTATTTACTATTATTTCTTGGTCTTCAGTATGAAAAATTAAGGTGATCATCTAAGTTTACTTTGTCAAAACCGGGGCCTTCGGTTTCAAGCAAAATAGTTGCTTTGAGACCACAAACATCTTTTTTTTTTTTTTAAGTTTTCAGAAGTGGGCAGTGATATTTAGGAATCTCCTTCAGCTGCCTGATCACCAAACATTTATTTACTTAGGAAAAAAAATATAAAAGCCATTTTGCAGATACAATTATAGAAAATCAGTGAAGATTAATGTAAGATGCTGTAGCAAAATGGTGGGGAAATAGACTATAACAAAAAAAAGTTAATATTTTCTTGTCATCTTTCGTAAGCAGCCCAGAGGTTTGGATCTTTCAGATGAGCTCTGGAAGATCTAGCTGGAAGACTTTCAAGCTCTCAAAGTGTGGTCCTTTTTGTAACTAGAAACACTCACAGTGTCCAAATTGCAAGCAAACAGACCCAAGAATTGAATATATCCATTTTTTCTTGTTCTTAACACTGCTGTAAAAGTCTTCTATTGCTAGTGCCGCTTCGTTTTGCAATGATAGAAATTGGTATTTCCCATCTCTTTCATTTAATAAAGCCTAATGTGTTGTTTCAATATCTATCCTAACAAGATCTGCTATTATAAATCCCACAAAAATAAAGTAGGTGTTGCTTTATTTTAAATATTTTAGCAATAAATGTAAAATCTAAATTTTACGTTATTTTATATTTGCTAGTTTCCTTATCCTTGCTGTTCATCCTAAAGTTCTCTGTAAGTCTGATCCTGTGTAAGTGTTAACCTCTGTAGCTGTTAATATAACTTTTCTGCCTTTTTATTTAACTGCTTTCGCACTATCTAGGAAAAACAAAAGGCTTTTGATCTTCATTTAAAGCTGCAGTTTTTATCCACTGTATTGCAGCAGGTGAGAACGCTTTGTTTTGTCTGTGTCTTCTTCCATTGCTTATGTAGTAAGAGATGCTATAAAGTGATATTGAGGGTTTCCACATCTCCCAGGCAAAATTCTCCAGCTCAGAATGTTTTCCTGGAAATATCAGACCTGAAAAAATATCATGCCTTTTGGTCACAATCAATAATCGTTGCAGAAAATCATTTTATAATCACAGCTGGAAGAACAGAAGACAAAGATAAAGTGTATGATCAGCCTATTCTAATTTTCTCAACCTATATTAAGGAATTTGGAAGGAAAAAAAATAAAATTTTATTTCAGCCATGAGATTTCTGACCATAGTGGTCTCCAAAATTTTTCTAAGCTCCCAATTAAAAAAATAAGCAAAACCCTTAATTCATTGTAGAGATTGTACACAGTGAGTAGGTACTTTCTCACTTTGCTGCTGCTCTCTATTGCTTATCAAGGTGGGAAGTTCTGTATTTTGTGATATCTGGGTATCAGCTGATGAGAATCAGGTATTAAAACAGATTTTCATTTTATTCCCTGAGCAACTATGTGCTTATCTTTTATTTTATTTTAAAATACATGCTATTTTTAGTGTGTCATATATAGTCGTAAGCAGATTAATTCCATAGCATTCTCTCAGTAATAAAAGAATAATTTTTTTTGTGTCAGAAATTGATGCTCAGTTCAGCAAAAGGCTCCCCCTCTCAACTTTTTCTTTTTTCCTTACTCTCAGGGTTCAGTTTTGTACTATGAATTTTAACCATCTCTGTTTTCTTTAGTAAAAATATCAGGGATTATTTTAAAGCAAAAATACTTCTCCACTTGTGCAATGTCATCAGCTTGTGTTCATTATATAGATACTCTCACAGTATCCTGTGTGGATTTTAAGATTTAAATATTTCCATTTCTAGCTTGGACCATAATATTTCACCTCTTGGAAAATAACCTCCCTTCTCATTATTATAGTCAACTTTTCTATAAAAATGAGGCATTACAAATTGTTAGGAATAACATCTGTAACTGCATTAGGGCAGTGGATTGAATTCATTAGATTTTTACCAATGTTCAGGATACCTTTCGCAGTCAAAATGAGAGACTATTTCTCTGCAGCATACTTTGGAGAACATCAGTAGAATAAAAGCTCACTCTGTGTAATAATTTACCTTTCTTTTTCTAAACGAGCACACAAAAAAGAAAATATTGATGTTAAGGTCAAGGCAGGAAGGCTTAAACTTGCACGGAAGAGTAATTCCTTAATACCATCATGTATCGTAATATACTTGTCTTCCAGCAAATATCAAGGCAAATTTTAGTTTTCTTTCCCAGTCTTTGTGATAATGAGTCGTTAGGGCTCACTTTTAGGCCAAAAATCTTTTGTTCTTTCGATCCTGGAGGGGTTTCAAAGCCATGGAGAAGTGGTGCTGAGGGACATGGTTTAGTGGTGACCTGGCAGGGATGGGTTGGACTTGATGATCTTCAAGCTCTCTTCCAACCCAAATGATTCTATTATTTAATTTGGGAGGGTTGGTGTTAATCCAGAAAATCAGAATTAAGCCAAAGCTTTTCTGTGCTAGGTATTTGTAGCAGAGATCCCTGTCCTATGTCTGTCTCATCCATATCAGTTCTTTGACTTGCTTGACAAGACAGATGGGAGAGACCTCATCATGGGTCACCATGACCTTTCCTGCAAGGGCAAGATAAATTAGACAGCCAAGAGGTCTTTAGAGCCATTTGAAATGTCCGCCTCCCAGGATGATCTTGGTGTGCACGTCTGTGAATTTTAGGTGATTTTTATAGAACGTTGTAAATCCTGAGCTTGATGTGATAGGGAGGGGAGAAATGGGTGAAGCACTAAAACTCCAGGACGCTTTTTCTTTTTTAACTTTTTTTTTTCCTTACACATGTGAAATATATCTATCTATAATTATTATATTAGAATAATTCTAATCTTCAGCCCAGTGAAAAGGTGATTTCTAAGTATCCTTTAGCTTAGATTTAAATGCATTGAAATATTGCTCGTGCTCTTCAGTTTTGGGAGATCTATTCCAGAAAAATCACTTTTGCTTGCCATGTATTTCTTTATGGTGTTTAAACTCTCTTCTCCCCTGTCTCATTGAACTTTTCTTCCCCTATCCATTACCTTTTGGGGTATTTTACCCAAAATCTTGATTTCATAAAGCTTTCTATCACAGAAAACAGGAAAACAAAACCCAAAAAACTTAGTAGTAATTGGTCTATAATAAATACCAATGTGGATTCCCATATTCTGGTATAAGAACACCTTTTTCTAATATAATTTACTCTTTTTTGGAAATCCATCATTAACTACAAAGGCTAATAAAAAAAAAAAAAAGAACACTCTGGTTCTTGAAATGGAGAACATGCATCAGTGAAGATGATGATGATGAAAATAGTGCCTTTATCTTTTTTTGTTGTTGTTCACTGCTCATAAAATAGAATAAGAATTAGGTACTTGTAAAAGCAAATAATAAAACAAAGTAACATTGATTTCCTCTTCTGTCCTATAAAATTATCGATCTGATTTTAAGCTAATTGGCACTTGTGAAAATAATGGGAAAAAAACATTGACTATTTATGGGGTTCAAGTATTTGTTTCCAGTAAGAGAGTCCTGGGGCTGCACTAACAAGCTAAAGATCCGAGGGCTGTAACAAACTCTGTTTGCTTTGTTCTCCTCTTTCATCTCATGCATCTGATTATTTCTTGTAATTTGGAGGAGTAGCAGTGCTACAGATACCGTAGGCATTTTAAACTTGATACACTTTCCTGTTCTATAGAATTAACTATCTAGAATCCCCAAACTCTTTATTCCCTCACTTTTGATCCTGAGATATTTTGTCTGTAGGAAAATTTACAGATGAGTGTGCCCCTAATTCACATGTAGAAGTCTATGCAGGTTTGAGGAATTAAATTAAATTTAGGTTTCAGCCTCCTTCATTTCATTTTAGACAAAGCAACACTAAATGTATAAATTCAGTGATGATGTTTGTGTTGGCTTCGAGCTTTAGCTTGATCTCCAAGGTCAGGGGCTCAGAGCAACCTGATCTAGTTGCAGATGTCCCTGCTTACTGCAGGGGGGTTGGACTAAATGGGCTTGAAAAAGTCCTTTCCAACACAAACCATTCCATAATGTTTTGGATGCTGAGGTTGATACTTGTGATGAAATGTTTGTGGCTGCAATTCAAGATCTCCTGTGGATATGGAGACAGATGACTCCACATCTTGCTCTAGTGGTCAGGGAGACGTTGAACGAAGGTTGGACTTGATGATCCTAGAGGTCTTTTCCAACCTAAATGATTCTGTGATTCTATCTGTAGAAATTTTGTTGAAGGAAATTGTTGTATAAGGATTGCATGCATTTGTTATTTTGCGGGCGATATGGGGAAGAGGGAGGGAGAAAAAGGACCAGGATCCCAATTTCACCGCTCGGTTCTTGGGTCTGCTCACAGCAGCTCACCAGGTACCTTGTTTCAAGCATGGCTCAAGCTGCAGCCATCAGCAAAGGGATTTTAGACATTGCCTAATTTAATGCTGTTGTTCTCTCTATCTGCTCTTGTAACAAAACAGAAGTACTCTGCTGTCTCTCTCTGCAACATATCTACAGAAGTCCTGAAAGTCATCAATGCCACTGAAGAGCTGATTGCAGAATCCACTGGTCCCTGCAATTTCCCAGAGGAGGTTCAGGACAGGGGGAGAGGGACCTTCCCACTGGGGACAGACCCCACCAGGCTCGATGAGCAGCTCACCACGCTGGAAGAGAACGTAAGAACCAGGGAATTGGTGTGTGGAAGGGTCAGGAGTGTGAGGGAGCATGTGCCAGCTGGGAAGGGAGAGCGTGTAGGTAGCACCAGCAGATGTACAGGTTTAATTTGGGATTATTAAGTACACAAACAGAACAACAAAAAAAAATCTTCTTTCAAAGGAATACTCAGCTGTGTTGTTGGGGTTTTTCATAGAATCCCAGCTTGGAAGGGACCTCAAGGATCATCTAGTCCAACCTTTCTTGGCCAAAGCCCAGTCTAGACAAGCTGGCCCAGCTCCCATCCAGTTGAATCTTAAAGGTATCCAGTGTTGAGGACTCCACCACTTCCCTGGGGAGATCACTCCAGTGGCTGATTGGCCTCAATGTGAAAAATGTTACTCTTGTGTCCACTTGGAATCTCCCCTGGAATCTGCCCCTGTTACCCACTCTCCCATCCCATCGAGGTGTTCCTGCAGGGTGGCTCTCTCTTCCCAAGTGTCCTCCACTCAGTTTTGCATCATCAGCAAACTTCATCAGGGTATGCTTGATCCCATCATCCAGATCACTTATGAAAATACTAAAGATATTCTTTAATGTGTACTTTAAAATATTTGAAGGTGGGGAAGAGTTGGATGTTTCAGGGTATTTAAGTTATTTTAGAATCTCAGAAGTTAACTTAAGCCTGGTTGAAACCACACATCCAAGTCCCATTCCTGTAAGGACAGGTAGAGAAGCATGTCCCCAGTGACACAGAGAAGAAGAGGAGGAGCTCTTCCTCCACCCCTGCATCCCCCAGGATCAAAAGGAGCCCAATTAAACATTTGTTTGACCACATCAGAATCATCCATCCTTTGCCATAAGGACCCATCATCTGCAGGAAGAAGTGCAGTGCACTGCTGGGTGGAAATTTTTATCCATCCACTTAAAGGAGTTGGTAGGAGTTGGTACATTTGGAGCTTTCGATTTTCTCTTCTTCCCACATTTAACTGATTATATTTCAGTGATTTATGGATTTTTTCCCTTCAATTAGGGACTCTTAAAGATCTCGTAGGAGTCTGGGCTGTCCCATTATGACATCCTGATCAATTCAAGAGAATAGATCCTGGTTTTCTTCAGCCTTGGAAAATTTTCCACAGGCTGGGGACCGAGCAGAAGATAATCCATGGCAGTAACAACCAGTCCTGGCACTGGACCTACTCCAGAGCCTTCCCACCAGTCCCACAACTCCCCAGTCCCTCTCACCACATCTTTTCTAAGCTCAAATCTCCCAGCTCTGCTTTGGTTTGGAGGTTCCCAAACTAGATCCTACCTCTCCTAACCTCATCAGCCTGAAATCAGCCATGGAGCAGGTTTAATTCATGCTGGGTTTGGAGCATGAAAATCAGAATAGAACTTCCATCTCCACTGTGCTGTTACATACCTCATGGAACCATTCTCTTGGCTATGTAGTAAATAGATCCCTATTTTGACATGGGTCTGCACAATTTTAAGCGCAGATGTGAAAAGCTAATGCTTGAAAATGACCCTTTTCTCCAAACCAGAGCCCTCCATCCAGTCATAGAATTTAGATTTCTTTGTACAATGAAACAAACACATAAAAACTAGCATATTATGAATTATGGCTCTGAGGAGCTGAATGGGAACTGAAACTTTTACCTGCAGTTATCAGAAGCATCATAGGTGGGTCAAAATATTAAAAGTTGAGTTTCCAAGGCAGATCTTGAAACAATAAAGTCTGTTATTGTCTCTTAAGTGGCCCAGAAAAGTCTATTGACCCTCTGCAGATTGACTCCAAAGGGCCAGGAGGTGAGAAGAACTCTTACAGAGTTTGGATTACCAGAAAGCATTTGATGTGTTTCCATAAACACGGCTTGAGATGAGGTGTCATCTGTTGACTTCTCCTTGTAGACTTTGGGGGTTTCTTATGCAATTGAATATCAAAAACAACAACAACAACAAGGCAAATTTTGCAGCTCTTTTCTTTTGTTTTGCTGGCAAATCTGGAACAAATCTGGTTTGGTATCCCATTGTGGCCCATATAGAAGTTGGAGTGCAGCCACCTCTTGCCTCCCTTCTCTTTGTGGGTGTGTGTTATCAGATCATTCCCCAGGACTTTCTTCTGATGGATAAGTCTCCCTGCAGTGGGTTAGCAAGGAGGAAGGCTCAGAGGTGTGGTGAGAGATGCAGTCTGCCCAAAGCAGCAATGATTGATGCTTCTCCTTGCCTTGGCCCTGCAGGTGTACCTGACAGCCAGCACCGTGTACGGGCTGGAGGGCCAGCTCACCAACCTCGAAGATGCCGCGCGCAAGATCAACAGTGTTACTGCAGAATCGGAGCTGGCCGATCTGGAAGATCAGGTGGCCACAGCAGCTGCCCAGGTTCATCACGCGGAGCTTCAGGTGAGGACAGCACTCAGACCTGTCTATGCCAGGAGCTGATGGAAAGTTCCTTCTTGTTTTACTCAGCAGGACCATGTGGACTTTCAGGACTTAAAGGTGGCCTAGGAGAAAGATGGGTTTAGCAGCGCCTGTTGTGACAGGACAAGGGGTGATGGTTTTAAACTAAAAGAAGGAGTTTTAGACTAGAGAGAAAGAAGAAATTTTTGACATTGAGGGTGGTGAGAGCCTGGCCCAGGTTGCCCAAATTAGTGGTAGATGCTCCATCCCTGGAACCATTCCAGGTTAGGTTGGCTGGGGCTCTGAGCAACCTGCTCTAGTTGCAGATGTCCTTGCTCAGTGCAGGGAATTGGACTAGATGGCCTTTAAAGGCCCCTTCCAACCCAACCATTCTATGATATGCTCAATTTAGGACTGAGCAAAGATCTGAGAGTCTGACATCTCTCTGATGCACCAGATGGTGACCTGGCAGGGACATTTTGTTGTCTTCAGTCGTTATTTCATGGTAAATAATTAATGAGACTGAGAAGTGAGAAGGAGAGAGACCTAAGCTATGCAAGAAGGATGCCAAAGAGGAATGTCTTCTGCAGGGTGAACAGCTTCAGGTGTCATCGTGAATCAGGAGTTGAGTTCTATGTCTGACTTCCTTGGCGCTTCTTTCCCTTTTGGCAGCATTTATTTCCACTAGTCTCAATATCAGCCTGCTTCCTCCCAAGATGTTTGCTCTACTTCCCCCCCTGATATTTGCTTTCTTGGACTTTTGTTTTTCCTGGCAACTTGTTTTCCATCAAGTGTTTTTAGATCGTGTGTACCTGTGTCTGTGCATGTTTGTGTTTAACATACAACTACACTTAAATTATAAATATTTAAGATCAACTGTTTAGATTTTGTGATGGGGGATGTACTTTGCATGTTCATGGAATTGATTTTGGAATTAGGAAACGTGTCCCACAAAGTCATTCTTTGGATGTAGCCTTTGAAAAACTCAGCTTGAATGAGCTTGGGGTTATGCAGGGGAGGTGGCAGATGTAGGGTTTTTTCTCCTCCTTTCTTTTTTTTCCCTCACAAGGAGTAAAATTCCTCTTCCTTGGAGTCACAAGGTAGGTCGGATTGTTCTTTTACTCCATCTTTGCTAACAGATTAAGCCCTTTTTAACATCAGGACTAAAGAACACAGGGAAATTGCTGAAGAAGTTTGTACTTTTTGATTAAAGAGGATTTGACTGGGGGAGGGATATATTTTAGCAGTGGCATCCACAGTAATTTTAAAACTTTTTTCCCCCTCCCCATCTGTCTGTCTGTCTGTCTCTCTCTCTCTCTTTTATTTTCTTTGAAGATTTCAGATATTGAGAGCAGAATATCAGCTCTCACTGTTGCAGGCTTGAACGTGGCTCCATGTGTTCGCTTGACAAGGAAACGGGATCAAAAGCAAACGAACCAGGTGCCGGCACATTCTGTAGTATTCAAAAATACATTGGGGAAGCCTCGTCTCTGTTTTTGTCACGGGGTTGAGTAATGACTTTGTGTTGTTTACAGATGCAAACTATAGACACTTCGAGGCAGCAGAGGAGGAAACTTCCAGCTCCACCCATAAAAGGTGTGTTTATGTTGTTAGGTTAGAGAGTCTCTCTTTATAGGGTTCCGTTTGTCATGTTTAAAAGCATCACTGCTTCCTCGTATCATAGAATCCTAGAATTGCTTTGTTTGGAAGGGAACTTTAGGATCATCGAGTCCAACCATTAACCCAGCACTACCAGGTCTCCACTAAACCATGTCCCTCAACATCATATCTCCACGGCTTTGAAACCCCTCCAGGGATGGGGACTCCACCACTGCCCTGGGCAGCCTGGGCCAGCCCTTCACCACACTTTCAGCAACGAAATTGTCCCTCATGTCCAACCTAAACCTCCCCTAGTGCAACTTGAGGCTATTTCCTCTTGTCCTATCACTTGTGGAGCGTGAGAAGGTCTCCCCTGAGCCTCCTTTTCTCCAGGTCCCTCAGTTCCCGGTTAGGGTATGGCTGTGAATTGGCTTTATAAAATAAAGTGGTTCTTCTTTTAGTTTCATGGTTTCTCTTGTTTTTTTAACCCTGTGGTGCATTATCTCTGACAATTCCAGGGCCTGTTTCACCTTGGCACTACTCTTGGCTTACTCTTGTGTAATTCCACTGATTGACATGGCCTCAAACTTTAATAAATTTGGAGTATCACAGCCTGCTGGTTTTAATATAAATTAAATCCAACTTTCCTTGTACGTCTTAGGGGAAGTTTTATCTCTCTAGAAGCTGTGACTCTTCAGGAGTATTGTTATACCTGCTTCAATTGGTTAGGTGAAAAAGCTCCCTTTTTGTATTTTCCCCAGGTGAAAACATAGATGGTTCTCCAGTTACCACTGTCAGAACATTTAACAGGAACTTCATGCTTCAAGGATCTCTAACACAAAGAACTAAAGAGAGGAAAAGCACTGCCAAGGACTTAATGGTAAAGCCATCACCCCTTGTCCTGTCCCAACAGGCCCTGCTCCAAAGTCTGTCCCCATCTTTCTTCTAGGCCCCCTTGAAGTCCTGAAAGGCCACAAGAAGGTCTCCCTGGAGCCTTCTCTCCAGGCTGAACAAGCCCAACTCTCCCAGCCTGGCCTCCCAGCAGAGGGGTTCCAGCCCTCCCATCACTACTGGGGCCTCCTCTGGCCCCACTCCAACAGGTCCATGTCTCTCCTGTGCTGAGGACTCCAGAGCTGGACCCAGCTCTGCAGAAGGGGTCTCAGAAGGGCAGAATCCCCTCCCTGGACTTGCTGCCCATGCTGCTTTAGAAGAATATCTATGTAGGCATCCATATTTCAGCATCTTCACAAAATATCTCCTAAATATTTTGAGGAAAAGAAATAGAAACCATTGAGGCTGCTCCAAACAAACACAAGCAGTGTCCTAGAAGATGTCTGACTATGTACCATAGTGGAGCAGCTCCTGAGTGTGAGTGTCCCCTGGTGACTAGGTCTCCAGGAACATGCTACCCTTGTTTTTCGTAAAAAAGACATAGTGGGCCCCTGCAGTGCAAACCTGTGAACCAGACCCTCACAGAAAACTCAACAGATGAGAGTCAACTTGAATCTCACCAACTTTTGAGGCATGTTCAAAGGTAACTGTAGTGGAATTTAAGGCGTCCCTAGAAACTCCAGCAAGCTCACTCATGTTTTTTTCTTTCCTGTCCCTCTCTGCTGTAGGAACCTGCTCTAGGATCTGCTGTGATGTACTGAACTTCCACTTCCCTACTGCCAATAACACACTGCCTAAGGCTGTACACGAGAGTGCCTTTACTTAACAGCCATCGCGTATGTCCAGCTGGAAATGGACCCTCAAGAACCCACAATGCCTCAGCTACAGGGCTTCGTTCGGATACCTCACTGAGAAAGCTGTCCAAGTCTTCAGCATTGTGGTCTGCTAAAGGAAACTCTGCCTTAAAGTTCTCACAAGACAGGAAAGGATGCTGAGTTTCAAAAGCAAGGCTCCACATTTTAAGATGCATTTTTTCCTCCCTATTGATTGTACTAAAGGTTATGTCGTCTTTAAACCGCAGTATGTTTTTGTATGCTCTGTCAGTCATCATTCTAGGCCAAGATTTCATAGAAAAAGACCAAGCAGAGCAGACTGTGATCCATATTTGCTTTCCTCTCACTGTTCACATAGGCATCCGTCTTGTCAAGCAGTAAGAACAAGTGGTGGGAGTGGAGAACCAGTGTACCCAGCTCCTCTCCCAGGGGGTCAGAGGAAGCTTTGACAGGGTTTGGAAGAGAAGGTGAGATATGCAAAGACTTCTCCTTACACTGAGGGCTCAGTTAATGTTCTAGCTCCGGTGTTTTGCTCTTGGTGGCGGGGGGACGACGACATGGATGTCACATGTTGAACCGTGAATTGATGGCAGCACATGTGGACCAGGTGTCTGCTGAGTTACAATACTGGCGGAAACATCTGGACCCTGTTGTGAAACCAATACCTTTGTATGTCTCGTTCTTCTTGGTAGCGTTGCCCCCTTGGTGGTGTCCAACTGCACTGTAATTCACAAGAAATTCTGACCCAATATTTAAGAAAGTTAAAAAAAAAAAGTTACAGCATTGTGGATGAGGTCTCTGCTGACTGGCTGGTGGTTGTAGGGTGGCTACAGCCTCTAAGAGATTCCCTTCGGCCATCCCCTGGCTTTTTGGAGGAGGGGGCAAATGTAGCCCAGATGTCTCCTCCTTTACTAGTCTGTAGCCAACATAGAGTAGCTGGGGCCTGTTGCTGATGAACCCCACTACCACTGGACCCCTCTGAATTGGATTGTGGATAGTAAAATTTCTTCTTTTGTTTCTTGAGACCTTTGAAAGGTAAGCCAAACCTGAAGGCCAAACTTGAGCTAGATGCCCAGGAGGGAAGATGCTGCTTGTGGGGTGTCCTTGAACACCCTGTCCTTGGGCTCCCAGCCACCAGCAAAGTGCCACACGTTGGACACCACATGGCAGGAAAGCAGGCCCCTGGGACACCAGGCAATGGAATGTCTGGGGTTGGGCAAACAGCAGCAAAACTGGGAAATTTCCCAGCTAGGCTGGATTTAGGAGGTCAGGTGAGGTACGGCTGGATGGGATGGTTGGAGAAATGGTGCTGGTTGCAAGTCTGCCACCCACATTTGACATCTGGCTTGGCAATATTGACGTCCCACTGCATGTGAGGAACCCTCGGGATAAATGCAGTCACCTTCCCACCTGGAATGTGTCAGCGTCACTCCACCCCTTCAGGGACTTTCCCTCTGCCCAAGATCTGTTCATTTTGGGTCAGATTATGCCTTCTTTTTCTCTCACACAACATTAGCTCCTCAGAGATCAGTTTGCACAGATGGGAGGGCAGAATTCAGCCCACTCTGTTTAATATATCAATATATATCTGAAACAAATAGATTTTATTTATATATGCAACCCAGTAAAGGAGATTAAACAGAGTAGGATGCCTAATATTGGGATTTGGGGTTTGTTTTTTTTGTTATCTCCTGCTCCTCCCCTGACTGTCCTCGTGTACGTACCCAACACATCCCAGGTTCTGGTTCATGCAAGTTTGCGTGTTTTGAAGCATCATTAATGGTGATTGGTCTCCATCTTCATCTAATAAATACTAACTAATATCATGTATGTAATATCAATACAGAAATGACTAATTTTAATAGAATAACTCTTTGGCTTTTGTTCTGTTAGTGTGATTTGAACAAGCCGACAACATTTGGAATAGGTCGTTTTCCTTAAGAGGCATGAAAAGCAACTATTATCGTGTTACAATGTTAAAATATTCCATCTTCTTTGACAGAAAAATGTGTACTGTGTAGGCATTGCAAAAAAAAAAACAAACAAAAAAAAAACAGAAAAAAAATCCCACCTGCTCTAAGGCATTTGAATTTTTACAAATGTTTATTGTGCCAGATATGTGCAAAGATAGAATTTACTGTTTTAAAAAAGGAAAAAAAATCATAAAAGCGTATGTTACAGTACACAAAGAATTATTTTGTCATCAAGTGATTTCAATCTTTAGTGTGAATATTTCTATTTAGATTAATTTTTATAACTGAAAATATTTTAACGGGTAAAATGAAGACTATATGATCTATTTGAGTGAATATGAAGCTTGCCTTGTTGTCGTTCCCTGCATACTCACCCAGAATTATTGTCAAGAAAAACTTATCACAGAGTAAAAGCGATTTATGACAAGAATGCCTTGATTCATAAAGAAAACCCAAAAGTTTCTCCTCTGTGGTTTGGATTTCTGGGCCCTTCAGCTGTGGGCAGATTGGGAGGAACCTGTGGTAACACATTCGGAGCTTTTCCACTGAGGTTGGGGTGGGAGGAGTCCTTTGAGGAACACTTGATGGTTGATCTTCTCCAAACTGAGTGGTGGACCTGGCAGTGCTGGGTTAACAGTTGGACTCTGATCTTAAAGGTCTCTTCCAACCTAAAGGATTCTGTTGGGTGAAATACCATCTCAGGCAGAAAAAAAAAAGGAGTTAAATTATCTGCAATGATTAATTCACAACCACTATTAAATTTCAGTAGTAATTCTAACAAAGCACAACTAGAAATGTGAATTCATTCTAATTTGTCTTTTGCAGAATGATTCCTGGGCTGGATTTAACCATCAGTTGTTAGATAAATTGTAAATGATCTTTTTTGGGTGTAAATTTAAACTGCATTTGAATGTGTTATGGCTGATAATAGTTATTAATTGAGACTGAACATACTGTAAATGACACTTCTTATAAAATTAATGTAGCAAAGTTCATTAAGGTGGCAAATGTGAGGATTGAGCCACAACCCCAGGCTTATTGGTGTGGGAACTGGCTGGTTTAGGACCTTACCCTCCTTGGATAGTGGTGCATGATCACATGTAGTAGGCACAAAACTACTCAAAAGAGGTTAATTAGCCAATTTTTATTACTTTTTTTTTTTTTAGCTCCTTTTTTGTCATTATAGTATGTCTCCAGCAGTACAGGAAGGATCATGAAGGGCCAGTGAGTAGTTCAGGGCTACGTTGCTACGAGCAGATGTTACCACTACACATGGAACACCAGCATTGATTCAGGGACATGAAAAAATTAGAGCCTTTTTTTGGTTCTTCCAATCATTGCTTTTTATTTTTTACACATCGACAGCCATTGACTTTGAACTGCAACAGGAAAGTTTCATCATACACTTTACACGGCGGAGTTTAAATCCCAGCACAAAAACTGCAGAGTTTTGGGATCAACCTAACATTACAGTGAGCAGCATCAGGAGATTGGTGGGGATGTGTGATGGAGAAACACTTTTTTACAAGCTATGGAGGCACTTGGTGCTAGTGTCCATGTGTTGTCTTTGACCTGCACCCTGAACATGTTTCTTTTTTGAAGGAACTTGCACAAGGAGCAGAGAGAAGAGCAGCGTGGGGTTGCTGAGCACAAGCAGAACTGGAGGTCTGAGGTGCAACTCAAAGGACAGAAGTTAGGTCACCACCTCAGGGAATGGAGATCACCAGTCATTGTCTTCTGTCCCCGACACTTTCTGCTCCCACAAAGTGTTCAAGATGAAGTCCAGGTGTCTGCTCACAGGTCTCAGGCTGCCACGGCTGCTCCTCAGCTGCCTCTTCCCAAACCGCCCAATGGGGCGAACGCCACGGCCCACATACCAAAAAGGATCGATCTCTGGACCTGGAATTCAAAGTGGTCGGTGAAGTATCTACCACTTAAAGGCAGCGTTTCCTGAACATCTTGAGGGTGTTAGATGGCTTAGTTGTAGTCCAGAAAAAAAACCACAATGGGAAAGGCTGCAGCCAGACATGACTTTAGGGTGCCTTTGAGGGTTGCCTTCTATGAGTAAAGCCCAAAGGAAGAGGATTCAGATGCAAAATTTTCATCCACTTGGGCTGCAACCTGCAATTCTAACAGAAGCTGATGTACCCATCAAATTCAGGAGGGCACAGCATGCTTTAACACTGATCCAAGCCCTGGAAGAGGTGACAAGGCAGCCTACATCCAAGAAGACCATAGTAGCTCCCTGTATGTACCATCTTTTAAATCATCCTGTCTTAGCTGAAGTCCTGAAGGTCCTACCATCCAGCCTCCATTTCTGCTCTATGCACCAGGTATGCTATGTCTACAGGCTAACAAAGCTGATAAAAAACCACTTTGTCTGTAAATTTCTCTAGAAATATATCTTTTAAGTCTTTCTGCACAGTGTTTAGCACCCCTCCTGCCCCCAAAACCCCAGATAACTCCTTTTTTTTTCACCTGGGTACCTGAAACTTGAAGCTCCCAACATCCCTAGCCCTCTGTAATGGGGAAGGTGTGCCACCAAGATCTAGTAAAGGGCTGTGAGAAGGACACTGGGTTCTGCACATGCCCTTACAGGTGTAAATGGAAGTACAGGGTGGATTTGCTGCTGAGCTTTGCCTGACAGCCCAACCCTGATCCCTCCCCGATGCACCAGAGCCTGCGAGGTGACCGTATGGGCATGCATCACATCACGCCAGGTGAGACTCATACTTACTTCTGTTGTCTATCTGGTGTTTAAAGGGCCTGCTCTGTCCTGAAGCAAAGCTGAGTGATACCAAGAGCACCAGCACATAGACAATGAGCAGCTTTAAGTTTTTGGGGGACCACTGGGCACGTGGTGTCCACGAGATTGGATGCCACATGATGGAGCAGTGGTGGGAAGGCTGCGAGGAGAAAAGTGAACATGGGGAACATGTATGAGTTAAAAGCTTTCAAGGTGAAGAGGTGCACTTACTGAAGGTAGCTGACCTGAAATTACACCAGCTCTCACGAAACAGATATCTGCAAACCTCACAAGTTGTCTTCTAAAATTTGTAGTTTCTGATTTTTGGTTTCTTGTAGGAGTGGAGCTTTCTCTCAAGAATTTCTGCTATATCATAGATTTGGTTCTGCAGCCTCCAAGCCTGTACTTTGCTGCTTGCAATGATTTATACAAACACAAAGCTGTCATTAAACTTAGCAGAAAACATCCCTGCTCACTGTAGGGGGGGTTGGACTAGGCAACCTTTAAAGGTCCCTTCCAGCCAGCCTACACCAAGGCTCCTCCTTGCATACAAGTGAGATTTTTGCCCTGTTGCTGCCAAAATCAGAGCAGAAATGAACATCTTTTGATGTGAGGTGCTCTCCAGAGCAACAGCAACACAACAAATGTACACAGTGGAGAAGCAACTTGTCTTTCATTAAAACACAAAGTCAAAAGCTCCTTAACTCCTAGTATTCTATGAAGGGTGGTGTTTTTTTTTTTTCTCCCAGCAGGCAGCTTAGAGGAAACTGGCTTTAACCTGTGATTTGAACCAAACTGGGAATAACTTGGATATCTCATGACAGCTGCTGACAGGTTTTCCAGGTTATTTGCTGTCTGCTTGTGTCTTTTTTCTGGGAATGGAGTGACAGAAAGAGCGAGCTTCCCTTGAGCTCATTGTTGATGAAAGACAAAAACAGAGAAAAGCTTTTGGCACAAGCTTATTCCAAAGCAATGCTGTGTCTGTCTCCACCAGTTGGTCCTGTGCTCAAATCAGCCACTCCAGCCACCTTCTAGAGTGCTGTTATTTACTGAACCTTTTGCTCGTGCCCTTGATCTGACTGGGATTTCTGTGAAGCACATGGTTCCCACTGCTCCTCAGGTATGTAACAAGCCTCCCCTAAATAATCAGGAGGCTCAGCACCTCCAATCCTCCCTCATTTTTCCTCCTCCTAGTTGCCCTATTCTGTTTGTACAGGGAGAAACTGAGGCAGGGATTACACCACAAACTTGACCACATGTGATGCTGAGCATTTCTAACTCAGCTTTACGCTGTCAGTAGGAGTTAAGGATAAGCACAAAATCCTGGCTGCCCCCCTACAGTCCTTTCACGAGTCATGGGGCTGGGAGATGGTTTGGGATCTCCTCGGATTTCCTCCTTAGCTCATAGCCCTGCAGCTTTTTTACAAAGAGAAAATCAAAAAACCAAGACTCTCCATGTGTACTCTTCATTTCCAACCATTAAATGATCACCAAAAAACTTTTTTTGGAGGAGCAGCGGTATCACACCTTGCCCTGGCTCTGCCTCTCATGAGTAGTGGGAGACCAGCCTGGGTCTGCCTCTCTCATCACACCCAACTCGAGCTTTGCAGCAGCTCCACCAGGTCTAAACCTACTGTGAATGTACTCAGAAGACACGGTGCTATTAACTCTTTAAGATAGCACCTTACTGGAGATCGGTGGCTATGTGCCCCCATCTCCAACACAAATGTGAATGGCTTTCGCCTTTGAAAAGCACTGGGAATCTCTACCAGCCGTGTTGCCTCAGCACTGCTGCAAAAAACCAGACAAAAATTACCGAGCACAGAGCACAGCTGGGTACAGGAGTGTTGAAAAGCTAAAGCCCCCACAAAAAAGAAAGGGATTCCAGCAAGAGTGAGCCAGGACAAGCACTGAAGCAGGTAGGAGACACTCACCTGTTTGCACCAAAGCTGCTCCTCAGGTAGCCGCTGCTCCAAGCAGAAGCAGGGCAGCTGCTGGGGGCTCCTGCCTCTTATACTGGAGGGAAGTGGGCTTGAAGCAGGGGGGGGAGTCAAGAGGTGGGCCAGGAGGACGTCAGCAGTAGTAGTGAGCAAAATTTAAATTTACAAAAGGAGGGGTAGAGAACAGTGGCTCTGTTAGAAAGCCATTGATCAGGGCAGGGAGCAGTTGAGGGTGGTGCCAGGGGATGGCAAGGGGGGGCCTGGCAGGACACCTAGGTGTGACTCCCCCAACCCAAGAGAGCAGAGGGGAGGGGGCTGCTGCCATGTCCTCGTAGATGTGGGGACAGGGGCAAACTGGAGCAGCACCGTCTGCTAAGCTCTCTGTGCTGCCTGGCTGAGATGCTCTGTCTCAGAAACACTCGTGGGTGGGTTTGAGATGTGGGGAGAAAGAGGCAATGGATGGTGGGAAGCTGTGGTGGCCAGCAAGCTGGAGCAGCCAGGCCACACAGCCCTTCCTAGCCCTTACTTGTCTTGCTGTTGTCCCACCTCTGCTTTTGGCTTGGGACCTTGCTTGGCAGCAGCTCTGATCCCATCAAGCCCCGACCCCACAGCTGGGGTCAGCTCACCCACGCCTAAGTTTTAGGCCACCCAGCACCCGAGGAGCAGATGAAGTCATCTGTGATTCAGTGCTTAAGCAGGTGTTTACCAGTTTTGCGGCAGAGAAAACCTCATCCACATGAGGCTAATACCTTGAGCAATCTTGTATTTCTGCAGCAGGCATCTCTTCTGCATGGTTATTTTTAGCCCAGTCTCTTGACTACAGTGTCATCTCAGTCTCGCTGTTACCGATCTCACCGCTGTAAGGGCTCAGACCGTGTTTACCACAAAAGTTTTGCAGAGGAGCAGGGGTTGAACTGGCAGGTCCTTCTCTCCTTCAGCACCATCCCATGGCAGTGTTGAGCTGGGAAGTTCAGACGGGCTGCCCAGGGAGTGCAGGTTCTCCTGTGGAGATCTTTGCAGACAAGGTTGTTCTCTCTTCCCAATAAGGCTGACTACCTGAACAGACAATTTTTGAAGCTGTGCTTGGAAAAGGAGGCTCTGAGGCATAACCCAGTCCACAATCTAAGACTCCCAAAAGAAAGGAGCTTCTTTATTCACTAGATGATATTTGAGGTCCCTTCCAACACAAACCATTCTGTAATTTTTTTTTTTCCCCAGAGGCAATTTGTGAAGTGCTTGTACAAGAAAGCAGGATTGAAATTTTGTCTGGCCCTGTCCTTACTCAGTATCCAGGCAGCAAGTAGGTGACCACAGGATTTATCCTGACAAAATGTTTCTCTCATCCTTATTGTTTTTACCTCTAAAAATTTCAGGGCAGACATATAATTTCTACTGCAGCCTCTGAGAATGGGGGGGTAGACTAGATGATCTCTAGAGGTCCCTTCCAACCTCCACCACAGAGGATGTGGACACTGATTGTGAGGATTTAAATAAATTTTTCATTTATATGTAATAATTTGCTCTGTGGGCATGTGTATGGACACAAATGCTAAAGGCGGCTGAGAAATACTCTTCCATTCTCCAATTTCCACCTAGTAACAGCTAAAAGATGTGTCTTCCTCATCCAAGTTTTCAAGAGCTTATTCAGTCTACTAGATACTGCAAAATATGAAGAGCACTTCAAGCCAACGATAGCACAAAAGGTCTTTCTACAGCTAACACAATCAATAATGTATATACACGCTCTCTCCAGCAACCTCCTTTGAGCATGTTCACTTTGAACCTCGCGAACACTCCCTACCTAAAAATCAATCTGCATCCAAGACCCAGGTGGTGGCTGTGCTTCCGCTGGGCTAATTTTGTGGAGAGGGGGTCTTAATGAGCAAAAACCCTTCATGGGTTTGCATTGAGGAGCTTTTCCCTTGCTGCTTTTGACCAGAAAACATGGGTCTCCTTTCTTGATCTCTAGTGGGCAATTGCTGGAGCGAGGTCTTTTCCTCTCCACGATATGGAGGGCCCTGTCTTGTTTTGCTAAGTGATCCTATCATCTTAAAACAGAAGCAAAAGCCTTTTTCATCCCATTTACTCTTTCCAGTCTTGCTGGCACTGCAATGTGAGCTTTTCATGGGTTAATACGTACGTGGAGGTTACCGTGTAAAATAAAACTGAACAACATTCTCTTGTTAACATGGTTTGCTTATTGGCAAATGCTGCCTGCAAAATAATAGGCCATGAAAAGAAAAGTCATTACTAGGAGAGCCAAGCATTTAAAATGCTTTGTGTGAGTCTGTTTAGATGAACCTCATCAGGTATTTCTCTTACCAAAATACTATTTTACTCTATCCTCATTGACACTGAGTTATTGGTTTTTTCCACCAGACCATGACTGAACTACCAGAGTGCTACTCAGAAGCTTCGCAGAAATCATCCTGGCTTCTCAGGGTCTTTTCAGGCAGTTGTGATTTGATTTTGTTTTGTTATCCCATCCATAGCATGCTTTGGGAAGACAGCACCCAAGGCCAACAGTGAACTGTGATGCCAAACTCTACCACATAGTCTGCTCAAAGAACTAATCCAAAACTTCTTTTTTCTGTACTTTGCTGGTAGGAGCCTTCCACAAACAGAAGGTGAAAACTATCAATGCAAAGACATTTGATGCAGCTGGATGGAGAAACATAAACTTTTTTTTTTCCCCAGCCCACTACTCTCATTGTTTCACATACTAGTATGTGAATCGTTTGCAAAAGCCTGAGCCGTGAATCTGCCCAGCCTTCTGCACTGTACTTCTGTGTGTGAAACAAAATAAAACATTGCTGGTCTGATTCTGCTTGGCCTTGAATGAGAGGGGGGATAACGCTGACACTTGTGTTGTCTGGAGCTGGAAATTCCTCACTGACATTAACTAGGGAATATTTGATGACTAGTGAGAGGCCCAGTTGCACTAATTGAGTTTGGAGGATTTATTAAAAGTTGTATTCAAGTTCATTCAGAAAACCATGTCAAATCAAGCAACTAGATGAGGCTGTTAATGACCTGTAGCTTTACACTGAAGCCGTTCTCTATTAACATTCAAGTTCAGAGAAAAAAGAGGACTGGCTTTATTTTGGAGCTACTTTTTTTCCTTTGAGAAATAGGACCATCTAGTGGTTAACACAGAATTTACCTTTTTGCTTTCAGTCATTCTTGAGCAAGGAATGAACCCTCACAGGTTTCAAATGAAAGCATTTGTTATCTTGAAATCTGAGCATGTACTGAAGCTAAAACAAACTGCATATACCCCAGCTTCTGATACATTAGACTGGATTTGTGGGGTGCTACCTGGCTCCCTCAGCATATTTATGCATGTCAAGCAGCATTTTGTCCAGGGAGATAAACTTGAAGGAGGGTTGTTGGGTTTTTTACAATGTAGACTCATAGAATGGTTTGGAAGGGACCTTTAAAGGTCATTCCCCTGCACTGAGCAGGGACATCTGCAACTAAAGCAAGTTGCTGAAGCCTGTGCAACCTCACCTGGAATGGTTCCAGGGATGGGGCATCGACCACCTCCCTGGGCAACCTGGGCCAGGCTCTCACCACCCTCAACGTAATGAATTGAGTGTAGAAGGGGGAAGCCTGCTTGGAAACACGGAGAGACACCAGGTAAGGGCTTCACTCAAGCCAAAGTCACATGAGCATGGAGGGGACCTCAACGGGGGCCACTGCGCCGGTGGAGAACCTGCGTCTTTCAGGGCCGCTCCTGTGGGAAGCTGGGCTCCCGTTTCCCCTCGGGAATGTGCGAACACACCGCCTGAACCAGAAGCAAAGCCCTTTCCCTAATTCTAATGGCGGCGGACGGCAGGGGAGGAAGGCCCATCTTCCCCCTTCCTTCCCGTGGGGCAGCGCGGTGGTTATCATGTGACCGGCGCGGCCCGTTAGCGGAGTGCCGGGGGTAAGGGCGGGGGGTCCTGAGGGGGTCCCATCCCGTCGTATTTCTCTTTGTACATTCTCCTGCCTTTACTCTTTTCTCTCTCCCTCCCTCTCAGGTTCGCTTCCTTCCATCCCTCTGCTGTCGTTATCCCTCCCCTGGCTTCCTCCTCCCCTTTCTCCTCCCCCCTTCTCCCCGCCCTTCCGGCACTGCGGAGCCGGAGCCGTGACCCGAGCGGAGTCAGCCGCAGCCTNATCCTCATTCCCAAAGCCGTCCGTGAGGTACTCTTCCGGTACCTCAGTCCATCCTGCCCCCCTCTCCCGAGGGCTCCGGGGCGGCCTGTGCGTCGGTACTGCTGCCTCCCCCCTGCCATGACATTGAAGCCATCGCTGAGCGGGTGTTGCCGGGCCCTTTAGTCTGTAAAGGCCTCTCTGGCTGCTCGTCCTTGTCCTCCTCCCCTGTGGGGGCCTGCACGGTGTGTGAGGCGAAGACATCACGGAGGGGGCTCGTCTGCATCTCTGTTTGCTCCCATTCCCCTCCCGTAGGAGATGCTGCCATGTACTGTGGTCTCACACAATATCTTAAAGATTATTTCCAGCCTAAACGGTTCAGTGATTCAGTGACACCCCATACTGTGCTATTCGCACCCCAAAACCCCAAACTGGGCTTTTCTGTTAACTCAGCAGTCCCAAATTTGTCAACTTTGTGGGCAGACAGTGTCAAGAGTCCGTATCCTCTGCTGAGGAAGGGAATCATCTCAGTTCCAATTGCTTGTTGATTTGCTGCCTCATCTCATTCTTACCAATGTCCCAAAACCTGATACATGCCCTACAAAGGGTTCTATAGGCTGCACTATAAAGCTGATAGATCGTTTCTCTTGTATTAGAAGGGAAATTTATGGAGCTGGGCTATAGCTCTCCACTGTCCTTATCTATAGGCACCAGAAGTGAGCAAGTTAAGGCTTTAGTACGATAATGTTGTCAGGCTTTTGGTCTCACTTTTATCTCTAATCTTCTGCACATATAAGCTATATAAGAAGGTTATGTTAGTTGTGATTTGGAGCTGACCCTGTGCTTAAGAAGGTGCTGCCCAAAGGATTTGTTTGAAGCAATCCCATGTTAACACCTACAGCGCTGGCTTTTCTCCAGCCTAGAATCCAAAACTCTGCCAAGCGCTCTTCATGCCTGAGTCCCCTTTTTCTTCCACCCTTTCTGCTAGTGTTTGCCTCACAAGCTGTGGGGCACTGAAATTTGGCATGTTTTAACAAATACATAGGTAAAAATTAAGCCAGTCAAGCTTCCTAGGGCTGTACTTTACTGTGCTGCCTTCAGTGCCTTTAATGCTCTTTGTCATTCTTGTTTCTACAAGTCTGTCTGCAGCTGAACTAATTCAGTTCCTATTTCTGCTGAAGTTTTATTCTTTTGGGGCATCCGAGTGGGTGCCAAACCTGATTGGTGTTTTTCGGTTTGAGTTTTGGGTGGAAGCTTGGGAAATTGTAGTTTGGACGACTGTTGAACCTTGTAGTGGGTCTGTCTGAGCTGATTTTCCTCATGCAGCCCTAGGACCCAGAGAGTGTTGATAACACACACCTTTGTTATGACTATCAGTGCTCACNACACTTTCTGATGATCAGGCGCTTCAGTATGATTCTGATTAGTATAAAAAAATTACTTGCAATTCATCTTTTTAAAGTAGTAATTGAAGTACTTTGTGCATCAAGATTTATATGGAGCTACTGATTAGGAAACTTGTAGGGTTTTAAAATGTCTTGATTGAGTGTTAAATATGTCTTCGTAGAGAACAAAAATTACAACCTGGAAACCCTTCTTCTAAGTGCCTTCCTGTGCTAGATAAATTTAAGCTTGGAAGAATTTGAAAGCTGACATATTTAAAATGATAGGTCTAAATGAATTTTGTGACAATTCTTGCCTAACACCACCGGCTGGCAGACGGGTGCTGGTTCACAGCCAGCTTCTAACATCTGTGTCTGTTGCCATGTTTTCTTTACATCAGTAGCCAAGAATTACATCCATGTCTTAAAATGCTGGTAGTGTGGTAGTTGTTAGGGAGTAATCCTTTTGTTCCAGACATATAAAGGAGTGTAGGTACAAGAGCTTTTTTTTAATTTGTCTCTGCTTATCAGTTATCTGATAAAACATATGACTTCCATATTTCATGTGGCTGTCTAAAACTTATGTGATGTTCTCTCAGAACCTGGTTTTCAGCTTCAGAGCTTCAGGATTTACACTTTGCAAGAAACAGTGAAAAAAATTGGTAGTGTAGCTGAAAATTGAAGAAACTGGCTGTGTGATAGTTGAGAGTTGGTAGGCTAGTGAAACTTAATACAGCTATAGAGAAAAAAAAGTACTTTGATTTTTAACAGCGTATTTTTAAACACTGAGCGAACAGCAAGATTATCCCCTAAATAAAGCTCTTTGTGAAGTGAGGGACTCGCCTGTTAGATTGAGTGCCTTCCTTTTGTGGGAATTACGTGGATTTTTTTCCTCCTGCAGACCCCTTTGCTGATGCAACAAAGGGTGACGACTTACTCCCGTCGGGGACTGAGGATTACATTCATATAAGGATCCAGCAACGGAACGGGAGAAAGACCTTAACAACCGTCCAGGGAATTGCAGATGATTATGACAAGAAGAAACTTGTGAAAGCTTTCAAAAAGGTGAAGTGGCTGATTTAATTTGTGAATAAAGATACTATGTAAAGGAGTATGACAGCTTCTGCTACTAAGTAACAGAATCTTTGTTCATTTCCTTCCTACCAGCCCACATCATTTTAATTCTCAGGTCCAGTTCCTTTCCCTTTGTGAACTGGGAAACTTACCAGTTAGTTCTGAGCTTGTTTTCCTTTGTGGGAATTACAGGAGTCTTCTTCCTGCCACAGACCCCTTTGCTGATGCAGCAAAGGGTGATGACTTACAAAGTCTTTCTCAAAACTAGCAGTGTCCAGTGACACTGATATTTGCTAAAAAGTTAAATATTTATTTTCTATAAAGTAAATAAAATCTATTTTGAATGTTTCATTAAAGCATTCACAGATACCTGAGTTTGTTGATGTGAAGAATAAAGCCAGTTAAAAGTAGAACTGTTTTTGCATTACTGCTTCTTTCACAGCTGGCTTGCTGTTGAAGATAGAGATTGAGTTTTGCCAGGATAAAAAATAATTATTTTTAAATAGCATGGAGTTGAAAGGTTATATCTTATGACTTTGTTTACCATTCTTATAATGATCATTGGCCAGTTCATTCTGCACAGGAGCTAATCCTGTCTTTGCCTGACAGTTTGTGTCTGTGTGCCTCAGCAGATAGACTCTATTTGCTCTCAAAACCAGTGTAAAATAGATCTAGCCTTTGCCTTGCTTGCCGTCAGAATTTAATAAGTGGCTTCTGCAACACAATTCTGCTGAAAAGACTTAGTAAGCAGAACCATAATGTGCATCAAGTGTCCTATACTGTGAATATTTCTCTCCAGAAATTTGCCTGTAATGGTACTGTGATTGAGCATCCCGAGTACGGTGAAGTTATCCAGCTTCAGGGTGACCAGCGGAAGAACATCTGCCAGTTCCTCTTGGAGGTGAGGGACTTCAGATAAACACCTAAAGCTCTCTGGAAGCAGTAGAGTGACAGGTGACACTTACCAGCCACTGTAGCTCCTTTGTCTTTTCAGACAGAAAGTAAAATGACACTTGAAGAAGGAGAGTAAACCTCTGGTAGGAATCAAAGCACTGCAGAATTGGTTTACCCAGCTACAGCATCCCCCTTGTTCTCTGGCAGTGCAGCTCGAGTTCTTCATTTGGAAAATTGAGTGTAGAGCAAAGAGGTTTGCTGATGGAAATCATGATGCAGAGATGTTACACTGTCAAAGAACAAGTGCTAGGGCTACAGAACAAGGCAGATCTGCAATAAGATTTTCTTTTTTGTGTACTCAGTTCTTCTGCTTGGCCCAGAAACATTTTGGAAACTAGAAAACTGAGTATATACTGTATATTCTTTGAGTATATATTGTATTGCAATTTTTTCTAATCAAAGGATAAGATTGTGGTCACTTAATATCAGTGTAATACCCTAAGCATGTTCACTTCACTGAAATATGTTGCTTTTCTCCTTCAGATTGGCATTGTCAAGGAAGAACAACTGAAAGTCCATGGTTTCTAGAATACCCCTACTCTGATGAAGAACCCTGCAGTATTTGGTCTTACCTAGCCTGGCTCGTCTGTGAAAAATGAATCTTTGCAGTGAATGGACTTCCCTGTTACCTGAACACTTAAAATGTGATTCCAGTTTGCATGACTGCCTGAAACATGTGGTGTGTAGACTAGAAACACATAAGAAAACTTCAGTAAGGTGGTAATGAAGACACGTGTGAACTTCAACACATTTCCAATGGAAATGTTTTAGTGGTGATTGCCCAGTTTAGTACTCTCCACCTGATTTAAATGTGTGGGTTGTATTAAAATAGCGTGTGTTGCTGCTTAAAAATAAAAGTTTACTCATATATTCTCTGGGATATTTGAAATGCTTTAGCTTAAGTTTTAAACTAGCACAGCAGCCTTACTAAAGAACTGTTCTGTGGCAAGTGTAGCTTGCTGCTGAGTGAATAAATTGGAAAATCAACACGATGAAGTATTAACTAATTAATGAATTAGCTTGATGTAATCTTCTCCTGTAGCTGTAAGACTAGAGCTTTAAAGTCTTGTGTAGGTGTATCTTAGTAGCAGCATAAAACAAATTGTTTGCTGAGTAAGTAACTGGATCTTCTCTAAAATTTACTGCAGTGACTATGAAGTATTAGTGTCAAGCATAGTAAAAATAAAATAAGCCTAACTCCTTAAGGCTGCTGTTGCTGGTTCTGAACACGCTCAACATCTCTGTCTCTTTGGTGTTCTGCTTTTAAGATATGTCTCTTTACAGAATGAAATTTGGTGAAAGGTACAGATTTTATCTTCCTTGTGAGATAGACAAGGACATTTTCTGTGAAATGACTCAAATCATGCTAAGCTAGGAGACACTGTAAGAATAGTGGGAAATATTAAAAAAAAAAGGTCATGTATTCTCTGGAAAGGAAAAAAGAGACATTTCTTTACCACTAAGACTTATTAACAACTTAAAAAAATTTGATGGCTACCTAAGTAAACATAAAAATGGGCATAACTATATTACTTAGTATTACCTGTGCCTGTACTTTATTTCCTGTTCAGCATTGCCTTTCTAAACAGAAATGCTCAATTTTAACTCATTTGAACCTTTCTTATAATTTTTTTTTTTTCTTGAATTCAGATATGAACCTTTATGGCACTAGCAACAATTAGGGGAACATTACAGAGCATTCATATGACAATTTTTATTTTTTTCTTATCTGGTCTAGACAACCCCACCTGTAAGAATCCAGTGTCCAGTCTCGATATCCACAAATTCTGCCTGCTGTTACAGATCTTAACTGTTCCCAGAGAAAGGATATACATGAAGATTTGTTTAGTCTTAAGGTATAATGTGTTCAAGAGGAGGAGGAGGAGGAGTGAATGCCTGCTGCAAACATGAAATACCAACACACAGAATGAGAATCCAAAGAATAAATCTTACACAGGTTTTGCACATTAGAATAAAACCATTGCACTGCAAGTCCACCTAGTCCTGACTCGTAGATGCTGAAGTAATTAATCCTTTGTGGGTACATAGCACTTAGTGATACTCATTTTATCAAATGCTAGAAAAACTGACACTCTCATTTAGAGCTTGTTCCCCTGCCCAAGAGGAAAACCAAGCAGCATCTTTTCCTATTTCACTGGTAAGACACAAGTACTTCTGGTGTTTTCTTAATTAGAGATTAAGTGGGTTTTTAATTGGAGATTAAGAAACGATTAGGAAGTCTCATATGGAGGTGGCCTTAAGTGTCTGTTGAAGTACTAAGATTCTCTGTACATTCATGCTCAGCTTAGAGACGTGTCCTCCCCATGCACAGCAACATGAAGGTTGTCCAGTTGCCAGAGCAAAAGCTCTTGAGATGAACAGGAGAAAAATGACACAGTTGTTGATGTTTGCTGTGCAGATGCTCCATGGCTACTTAAACTAAAAGAGGGAGATTGACACTAGAGAAAAGGAAGAAATTTTTGATGCTGAGGGTGGTGAGACCCTGGCCCGGGTTGCCCAGAGAGGTGGTGGCTGCCCCATCCCTGGAACCATTCCAGGTGAGGTTGGTTGGGGCTCTGAGCAACCTGCTCTAGTTGCAGATGTCTCTGCTCGCTGCAGGGGGGTTGGATGAGATGACCTTTAAAGATCCCTCCCAAGCCAAACCAGTCTATGATTCTATGAAATTAGTAGTAGCCACAGTGAGTCCAGAGTAGAACCAGCTACACAAAGCAACTTGATTGCTCCTTCGGCCTCAAAGTGTTTCTGTCCTGATGACTTTTTCCCTTTTCATCTGCTTTGTGTTCATGTCTTCATCTTGCCCACACTCTTTGTACCAGAAGGAAACGTTACATCAGTCATTGCCACGCCTTGTCATCACTTCCTGAAATCAGTGCAAATACCCGTGAGCTGAGGAACAGACCTTGGAGTACGATGCATCAATCCCACAGAACACGTGAGATGCTTTTCCTCGGATCTTCATCACAATTGTTCCTTGTTTAAGGTCCACAGGTTTGTGTCTGTTGTGTGATGAAGTTTTGCAGATAGTTACTGGGAGATTACAACAAAAGATATTTTTTAAAATACCAATTCAGACATGCAACCATAGAATTGTTTTGGTTGGAAGAGACCTTTAAGATCATCAAGTCCAACTGTTAAGCTAGCCCTGCCAGGTCACCACTGAACCACGTCCCTCAGCACCACATCTCCAGGGCTTGGAAACCCCTCCAGGGATGGGGACCCCTGGGCAGCCTGGGCCCAGCCCTTCACAACCCTTGTGGGAAAGAAATTATTCCTCATATCCAACCTAAACCTTTCCTGGCTCAACTCGAGGCCTCCCCAGTGCATTTGCAGTTCCCTGCTCCAAAGGCCTTCCAGTGATATTTGCTATAGGAAAAAAAGAGGTTGAGGGGAAAGCACACAACTTATAGGCAGAAGGGTGTGCAATGAACCACTAAAAATGGGGCCGCTTAAGATGAAGGACTCACACTGAGGTCTCTTCAGCTTGTCGAACTCCCCTGGTAGCACCAACAGTGAGTTCTGGGGCCTT
>VYZX01030194.1:0-17790 GCA_013401335.1 Brachypteracias leptosomus
ATTCTATGATTCTGTGATATGTGATCTGCAGTGATCAAAAAACCTTAATATATCTTCTTAGAAAAGTAGAATTATTACATAAATTCTGCAGGTATTCTTCAAAGCATTTTCTAGTATTGTAACAGAATGGCTTGATATTAATGAGTTAGTGCTATAAGAAGTGTCTGGAAAGTCAGGTTCAAACTGAGAATTGTTTTGGAAGAAGAATATTCAAATTAGAAATTCTTTTAATATTGGTTTTGCCTTTGTAATGCCTATGCGTCTATCAACTCCATTCCTATGCAAGATTAAGTACATTGTCAGGGCTCAATAGTTAACATTAAAAGGTAGAAAATAATTAAAACAGTAACTCAACTGATAAATTAAAGACCATGAAAAAGAAGGGTGGAGAAGATAGATACTGTTTAATTGCTGGGTCATGCTGAGTACTTTTTTCCAGTGTTTCCTCTATTTCTCACATCTTTTAGCATTGAAGGGTGACAAGGACCTTGAGAAAAAGAAAACATCAGTTCCTAAGCAAATTAAAAAAACCTAGATGAATGTTAAGAGCTTGCTAGGAACAAGAATGCAGCAGAACTGGCCTGATGCTGGCATTAATAAAGTTCCAGTAAGCCGCAGTTTTAGATTCATCTGACCTTTGTCTACTACATTTCTTTTTGCAGATTCTTCTGACAAAAGTTTAAGTTTAAAAGAAAATGTGAGGAATAGACTAGTAGCAAGTTATTTAAAGTACATTTTAAGAGATGTGAGCTAGCATAAAGCAGAAAACATCCCACATATCTGAAAAAAAAAAATGGACAATAGATTTCAGATTTCTACAGCCTTTCCTTTATTTTCCCAGTTTATCTATTAAGTGCTAAGGTGTGTCTCAGTGTTCGAAAGTAATTTGTACACCATCCAAAACTGTAAACCTGCAATGAAGTTCAAACATGGCACAAAGTAAGTAGCCATAAAGTTAAATGTTTTATTGCATACCACTAAAATTGTGTGACATTTAGACACCAGTCTGTGTCCCTTTCATCTATTTCATGAACTCAAATTCAGGAAAAGGTCATTTCCAAACCATCACCTAAAGCAATCCAGAATCTCATTGTGGTTTCGTTAACCAAAACTTCACTTTCTATAAAAAAAAGAAACTTTACTTATAGAACATTTTTGTTTAAATTATCAGAAATTTTTATGAAATGCAATTCTGAAACTACTAAATGTGGATAAATACTTTACCCAACTCCCAGTTTTCCCAGATGTGGAGATGTATCCACTTACATTTAAGGATTAATAAATGTATAAAGCAAGAAAATAAACAGTCTGAAGCTAAGAATTTTGCAAGGGGTTGGAAACAATCTCAAGAAATTATTAAAATTGCATCTGCTTGTGTTAGAACAGAAACATTTGCTTAATTTTCCTTCAGTGACATGACAATAGTAGATAATATATGTATATCTTCTGTGTATATGCTATTGAGAAACTAGTTACAAGAAAAATATGAAGATCTTTTATAGATCTAACAGATGAGAGGCTTACCACAACATACTCAGATAAATGGCTTCCTAGTCATAATGTTGCTTAAGCATTCCAGACTAAATCCTTCTTTAACAGGTAACAGGCAACCCAGTTGAGACTGGTGTCTAAGCACCTCTTCAAAGCCTTAACATTTCCTATGGTTACTTCCCTGCTACAGTGGATTGTGAAACAAGCATTTTCTTAAAGGTATAGACATTCAGACAAAATATAGCTCCAGTGTGTTATATCTCTGTGAGAATCTCAAGTGTAGCCACAATGCAGTAGAGCCTTACCTCCCCTCAAAATGTGACCTATGAAATGTTAGAAATGAGTCTCCCTCTCTAGTGGGATTTAAAGCCCACCTAGATGTGTTCCTGTGCAACTTGGTCTAGGCAATCCTGCTCCGGTGGGGGGATTGGACTAGATGATCTTTTGAGGTCCCTTCCAATCCCTAACATTCTGTGATTCTGTGAAATGCAAATTTAATCAACACTAATCCTCACAAAAACAGGCAGAGCTCCAGCATTTATTTCCCAGATATTTTTGACAAAGGTTATTAAGCCACTGTAGCAACCTATAAGAAGAATAGTGGAAGAGAGACAACACTGTGGAAGAGTTCCCTTGAGGCAAGGCAACAAGTCAGACCTTGGCTAAGACTATGAAGTTCTCCAGGCCAATGACACTCAAGGAGATTAATTTTAAACAGCAGCAATAGCATCAACAGATTCTAGTGAACACATTTTGCTTCAACAAAGCCTCACACAGTTACTTACATCTCAACAGAGAAAAAAAACGCTCAAGCATCTTATTTCTGTCTACAGCTGTCTACTGGAAGGGTATAGACAGGATAGAGTCAGATTCTCCTCAGAAGTTAACAGTAAAGAACGAGAGACAACAAGCAAAAGGTGCGTCAAGGGAAGCTCCAGCAAGATATTAGGGAAAAAAAAACCCACCAGGGAGGTGGTTAAGTCCTGGAAGAGGTTGCTCAGGTTGTGGAATCGCCATCCTTGGAGATACTCAAAACTTGATTGGCCCAGGTCCAGTACAGCCCCCTCAGGCTGGATCTGTTTTAATGAGACAGCTGGATCTGATATTCTTCAGAGACCTCTTACAACCAACAGCAATCCATGATTCTCTTCAAACATGTATCAGAGCTACAGTACTAAAGCATGTGAAATACTACATTAGATAACTCAATATTAAAGTTTGGTACACTTCCACATAGCAATCACTGCATGCATGTAAATATCCATAAAACCGTGAGATACTGCTTATTGATTAATCTTTTAATTGCAGTGAAGAAAAAAAAATCAATTTAGTTAAGTATTGTGCTAAGTAATTTGTTTAAAATAATTCATATTTCTAGCTATACCTACAGCTATATATTTTAAGAAGTGTATTTATTGTATTCATATCAATTAATATATTTTAAGATCATAATGTATTTCCTAAAAACACCTAAAACAGATTTAAATTTTTCATAAGTGACTTACCAGGAAAATAAACAGAGCTCAAGTGGTGCCTTACAGTCCTTTCACTGCAGCCATTTGACCAACTAGGGGTGTTAATGTTTTGAACAATGACAAAAAGCTCATGATCGTGATATTTGCAACTGATTCAGTTTCTTTTAATGAAATTGGAAGTGAGTTCTACCAATATATTTATTAAATATTAACCCACTATTTTAATTCCTATCAAAAATTAAATTATACAAACTTTCAACTTTATGAAATGCAATCATTGAAGCATGAGGTCACTTACAAAGTCACATTCTATTGAACTTGGAACACATCACTAAAAGGATGTGGCCACGCTTCCCAACCATAACAAAGTAAGATGAAGAGTAAGATGTACATGCTCAGATGTGCAGTAGCTCAAGGAATTCCTATGTATTATGATAATTTAAGTGGTAGAAGAAGTAGTTTAAATACTGCTAGTTTATTTAAGCTAGCAATATTAAGAGGGAGCTTTCTTCTTTCTCTAACTAGAGAAAACTCACACACCTGCAGGCTACAGACCGTGGATGAACGGATGGCACAAAGAAAGAAATTAAAGAGTATTCTCCAATTTTATTCACAACTGTAAATACTGATACCTCTAGGTATAAATCCTATTGAGTCCATAGGAACACTCCATCCTGAGGTTCCTAGAGCTAATTTTAGCTCTTGATGGATATAGAGCAAGGAATGTAGTTCACATACACCTACAGGTGTCTACCTTTTTTACCAGGCTAATGACCTATCAGTTTGTCTCCTGGAATAGTTACTTATACACTTAATATTTTTCCCCTCTGATCACTGGCCTTAGCTTCTCTGAACTTTGCACTGTGACAGTGCAAGTATGGACATCTCTATCCAAATACAATATGTCTCACCTTTTTTTTTCCCAATGAACCCAGACCATTTAAGACACAAGACTTGTTGACACTGCATATTTTAACAATATGCACAGAATGACTCTATAATGGCAAGCACAAGTTCTACAATAATTCAGTGTTGCTCTTCAGACTGCATCTGTTCATGTTTCAACCTTAAGTAAAAGAGGCTATTCCTATTGTAACTATATTAAAATAATTGCTGTTCAGATCAATACACTCACTTCATCATTACTGCCAAGTGAAACCAAAATTATTGCAGAAGATCTAGAGCATCTACATGAGTATATCCTACATAGTTTTTTTCATACTTGTATCCCAGAAACTCACAGTAGCAAGAAATCCATCAAGACATACCAAAAATTGAGTTTCTACCAAATGATGAAGCTGGGCCCTTGATGATGAGGTGATTTTTGTAAAATACTGCTGTAGATTATGGAACACCCATCCACTCCTGAATTCTAAAACCTTCATAGGATTTGACATATTTCATACCAGAACTTTTTCACTACTGACACTCATTTCAAAGCTGACCAGGACCAGTGCTGATTAAGCTGCATTGAGTACTAAAAGATACACAAACGTTACTGCTAGAATTTTCATCCAAACCTGACCTGAGAACCTCAGCAACAGAGACTCCAGAATGCTTCTTCCACTTCATGGTTTGAGGTCTCAGGCCTGAAACATCCCAGTTACTTGCCTGGCCTCCAGCTGCTGAACCAGGAGGTCTGTTTTGCTATCTCTCTTCTTCAAACAATCCTGCTGACCACACCAATTGTGTGCTGCTAGCTCTCTTTCCTTCAGATAATCCAAGGAGGAACAGACCACCAGGAGCAAGCCCAGCAAACTACAACCAGTCCCAACAGCAAGTTTCTTCCAACTTGACCACTCCTCAACAGGAACTCCCCTCAATAAGCACTCTCTCCAAACTCCTCCATTCCTGGTTGATATAGTTCTGGCCTCACCCACCACCCCAATCACCATCACCCGGGGGAAGGCAGGGCCTCACACAGGTGGGCCAGGTTCTGCCTCTGGGGCCTGAAACCACTTGGGGAACAAAACACGCTGCTGGGTTGTGACTCATCCATAGGTCAAGTCTAACTCAGGGTTTGCAGCCCAGGCCCCAACACTTCAAGGTCACAGGTCTAGCACAGGCACCGTGTCAGATCTGTCAATCTCATCAGATGTTTTGGATGTCTTTAGGCACCTCCTATGACACAAGATATATATGGAGTAACTGAATCAAGTCCTGGGGATATTCTTAATCATCAGCTGATTTTTTCTGACTCTGCTAAATAGATCTTCACTGACAATGCCTTAGACACCTATCTTCTGCCTAGAACCCTACATTCAGAAATCTGAGCCTCTGTGTTTTATTCTCAACCTGAATACTTTGCGTAAGTATGAAGGTGGTCTTGACTATTTGTTTAAAAAAAGTGGAAACATATAAGCATAATTTATGAGGTTCAGAAAGTTCTGTGGAGAATTACTACTACTACTTATGCTAATTTTATACTTTATCCTTTGGTTTGCCATTTGTTAAAGCAGTGAGAGATAGACAAATAAAGAAAAATATTTAGCCTGATCCATTATATCTATTTATCTTTCTTGGTTTTTTTGTTTTTATGAAGAAAATGTTAACAATTGAAAAAAAAAGATATCCAAGCACTGTGGGGTTTATTTTCACTGTGATAATTTTATAATATAATCAAATGTCTCCTTTTAAAACAGAATCTTGGATATACATTTTCCTTAGAAATTTGACTTAAGATACTGAGCTGTCCTTCTTTAATGAAATGTTTAAAGAAACATCAAAGACTAAGCAGATTCATCCACTCAAGCAGTAGTCTTAAGTAGTCTCCCCTACATAATACTTAGTAGTATTTGTTATTTATGAGTGGTACTAGAACAATTAGCTGTATTTTAAAAAAGAAGAAAAAAAAAAAGAAAAAAAGAAAAAAAAAAGGAAAAAAAAAAAGGAAAAAAAAAAGGAGAGATCAGAAACCCCCAAAGTAACTCCCAGTAAAATTGTCCAGGAGAAATAAAAGTTTCAGAATTCCTTCAAATTTTTTCGTAACCATGGCATTTAATGTTTTACTAGCTCATAGAAATGGTAGAGGTTAATCAGCAACATAAAATGAAAATGAATTTGTATGCACAGATAAAAGTACTTTCTTGAATTTTATTTTCAGCAGGTGCCTCATCAGACACATCAGGGTTTTATAAATGATTTATCTCATTTGGGAGGTACAATAGGTGCAGGATGAGCAGAAAACTTGTTTCACAGGAATTTCAGGCTGTAGATTAACATTTTGAATCAATCAATATTCATGGTGTCCCTTTAAGCATTGAAAAGCTTTGCCATCTTAAATGCTAATGTGATGTAATAACAATACTTTGCACCTATTATATGACCTTCCAACTAGGGATCTCAAGGTAGTCATTGGGCATCCTTAAATTAAGCCTCAAAAAATCATTGTTATATCAGATTATTTTGCTGGAAAGGAAACAGGAAAAGAATAGTTCCATGTCTTGCTAAAATTTATACAAGAAATGTTGTAGAGGAAGGTGATAGAACCAAATACAATATTCCCATTGAATGCATATCATTAAGTTACATGAAAACTTGACATAAGTTTGGGATCATTTTCTTCTATTTGTGATACTCACTAACCTTGTCTTAGTTTTCTCTGGGGTGTCAACATTGGTGGTTACGTCTTAGAACCTGGGTAGCTCTGTATTCAGACCTCAGTGAGAGATATGGGAAGTTCCAATTATTTCTTCTAACAGTGACTACATAGCATACATCCACCATGAATTATGTTTGCTATCTTACTGCTCAACTTCCTAATTCCCTCAGGAGTTTAGAATCATACACTAATTTATAGAATCATACACAAACATAATGGATCTGAGTAATAATGTTTTCCAGTAGCCAATATATCTTTATGTATTTTTACATAAATACATTGGGACAGAGTCTATTCTAATATAAGATGGTAGGGCTCCTTTGATGTCAAAGAAGCTGAACATATTTACCACTGAGTAGAACTAAACTTTTTCAAATGTTAATTAGAAAAAGAGTACACCATCATTGCCATCAATTCAACCCTTCTCGGTAGTAAATAGTTATTATTAATACATTTGATTTTTTTTACATTCATTTTTCTCTTTTAATAATCAACCATATAGACAAACTGATAGTCCTGAGCCAGAGCATAAATGTACTTCCATACTATTTCTGCTGTCTGTACCTACAGCTCTGTGTTTGCAAGGCTTTTAATAATTTTAGAGGGAGGAGTTTGAAAAAATGTACACAAATTGGATCACTGCAGGTCAATTCAGTCTTTCTAAATCCAAAAGTAAAGTTTCTATTCTCATCTTATGTAAACAAGCTTAAAACAGCCCTTATCTTTTCTACAAATAAGCTATCACTCATGCTTCAGAAACTGTTGAAAAAATTATAGAGATGATTCCTGAAAATTTATTCTATAAAAGAAAGACACAGACAGAATGTTCAAAGGCAGGAATTTGCTTTCATTCCTCAGGAGAGAAATTTTCAAATAGATTTTTCTGAGGAAAGAGAAATTGTATGGACAAACATTACATCAATGATTTAAAAGCAACAGGGAGGGCTATGAAGTATGAGAAGTCCCCAGATTCCACATAGAGAAAAATCGTTTTTTTGTGACCAAGTAAGTCTTTTTTGGTGACCAACGGGGGTAGTTATATAAATCCTAGAAAGATACTAAAGTTAAGCAGGCAATGACAGGCAGTCTTAATAATATCAGAGTTCCATGAAATCTTTTATAACTATTCCCACTAACTGAAGAGTCATCTTCTTTATAAAAACAGAACTTAACAACTAAAAGTTTCCTTGCTAGTGCTGTTATTCATATCATTAACCTTGACTTGAAGTTGTCTTGTCTCGTATATAAAAAAACCTCAAGAAAACTTTTTCTTCTCTGCAAGAAATGAAATCTATACTATTATGTTTCAGTTAAGCATCTGCATGCACCTTTTGAAAATATTTGTAAGGTCAGCAAGTATGCACGAGTCAGCCTTCCTATTTCAAGATGTCTGTGGTACTTTTCTTACTATCAATTATAAAAGCACACTTCTTTTAATATGCTCATCCTCCCAATTCTGCCTTGACATAGGAAAGTTTTATGGAAATGAGTTAGACTGATCAACAAAGCTCCAGACCATCAAAGACTATTAAGCCTCTAACTCTCCCAGGCTTCAGCCTTGGGGATCTGACCCAAGGACTTTGCTGAAGGTCACACAAATGTCTGTAGATGAACACTGAGTTCAATCCAGCTTTCTAAATTCCCAGAATACTAGTCTAATTACACTTTCTTGAATCCCTATGCCTTAAGTAGATTGCTGAGATAATTTTCCCATATAAGCAGTACTCTGGCTTTTTGCATATAGATACATCCTGTCATTATAGGACTACACACTGCTCAGTTGCAAAAGTGATGAGTGATGGAGGAGGTTGTTTTTAGGTTGTTTCACTTAGCTTTAATACTGTATCAGCCAGGAATATCTCAGTTACAACCTCATTCAGGGTTCATATTCAGATAACACTCCATTTTATTTGGATTATGCAAGGCAGTATTTGCATATATGTGAGGTAATTTTCTGAACATCTGATTTGCCTGCCCCCACTCCAGCCTATCCTGTTTACAATTCTTATTTCTTGTGTGTTTAGGTAGCCTGAGGAATATGTTTAGTTGCAGTCTCTGATTTAGTCATTAGATGTCCCTGTGCACTGTGAAGGATTCTGTGTGAGGTGTCCCTGGTAAACAACACAGAGCTGAGCTAGATTGTTTCTGGAAAGTCCACTAGTTGTATTTATGCTGGTTACTATCCTGTTAACAGGCCTCCTCTTTAAGAAGGCCTGTTGTTTACCATTCTGCAGATGTAGTCCGGGTGATTACCATATCCAGAAACATCAGTTGGCTAATCCTAGTTAAATAACACAGTTCATTTATTCAGTAGGATAAGATGCTGTCAACTGTCCTTTAGGTCAACCCTTCAGTTTGTCCAGTTTAGATTAGTAGCCTTACCAATGAGAACTAAAGATCAGATTTACTTATTCATGTGCCATGAGCATCTCTGTATCTTCCTTTCCCTCTCCACTTGAGCCTGTGCCTTTGCACAGCTCTCTGGCTTTTGCTCTCTACTCATCCTCCTCACGCAATCTGCAGTCTCCATTGGAGTAGATCTGTGAGGATGAAAACCTACTAGTTTCCTTAAAAGTTTGTAGTTTCTCATTAGATTGGAAATCTGCACTCAGCAATTTTATAACCATCCTCCCTCAATATTCATTACAAATTAGTTAAGCCCTAAAAAAGCACAGAATAAATCGTAAAATACAAACATGGATAAAAAATACTACACACAGATTCCCTTGAGACCATAAACAACTTCAACAGGAGCGCTGACTGCACAATTAAAGCAGAACAGGCCAGTTTGTATTATATCAAAAAAATTAATATTATCTGGAGTATCAACAGGAGTAATGTATTATTGCAGTGCACTCAACAAAAGGTGGAGTTTTCAGCACTGGCCATCAGTATCAAAGTATCCATTCTGCATTTGTGGACATGAAAGAAGCCTTGTAAAAGCAGAGGAGATAAGGTATTTTTCCGCCCTATCACTTGGTAAACTGAATGATTACTGCACAATATTTTCACATTCCCTAATGCTTCAGTGGCTGTCATGTGAATTTCACAAAGCCCTTTTATATTATGAAGTGGAAAATATATTCAGAAGCATCAGAATTCTCTGTTATTAAATGTTTCTTCCTGTAATGAAGCCTCTGCAAATGTAACTGTAGGAAGGATTGTAATTATTTTCCTATAGCACTGAAAAAATGATGACATTTTACTGGAAATTTAATCTCTGCAATTTCACAAAGATGTGTATTCTTATTATTTCCCTTATATTGTTTTATGTATTATGAATATCTGTAGAACTGTGTAGGTTTTCCCACTCTGAACAAGCATCTCAGCAAAAAGATTTTTAGTGGACCTTTTACTTGAGTATTTTTTTCACTATTTTTATATTTGATATAGAATGTCATAAATAAGCTATATATATTTAAAGAGATTCTGACAAAGTGCGTAAGTGTCATGATATACTCCCATCTTAAACATGTACCAACCTTTTTAAATGCCAGATGCATTTAAATTCTTGTATAAAAAATGTTAATCTCCTTTTGGAATCTAGTCACAATCCAAAACAAATCCAAATCCAGAATCCAAAACAAATAGCTAGTTTGGCTTGGTATATTATTTACACCATCTCTTTGCCACTTATTTATCATTCTAAGCCTTCTGGCTCTGTAAATCATAGCTGACAATCTAAGGAGACTAATGTATTTATTATGTTGAAGTAGAAAACTATGAAGATAAGTTAAGAAAACCATGTATCCAGGGCTTCGGTGATGCAAACACATGCATGTGTGCTACACTTTGCTCACAAGTGGAATCAGTAGTTTCAATGAAACTAATTGTGTATTTTAAGTCAATTATATACCATTTCGTAGAACTCAAGCCAAAAATATGATGAAATCAAGTCTTTTATTAAGACTACACTTGGGGCACTTCATTACAGGAACCTTCCAGATTATTGCCCTCCATCTGTTGTGTGTTAATGGGAATTAAAATGAAGCTAATTTAAGAGCTGAAAGGCAATGCACTTTCACTAAAAAAGCACAAATCCAGTCTACTAAGAGGGTTACAGGAAGAAGAATTGGTAATGCAAATATAAGATACTTATCTGATGTTGCTGCTCTGTGCAATTTACTGGAAGGAGAGGCCATCTTCCTACTCAGAAGAAGCCCTACCTTCAGACTCTGCAAGTTTTCTGTAGAACTGTCTGCATTCAAATATGAATTCTATAAAAGAAAATTATTAAGTCCCATGTGGGACTTTTTAGTTACTCTTATAAAAAACACTTACACTGACAACTATTCTACAGTACACAATTCTTTCTGAAAGTAATATAATTTAACCAATGCAATAAAATTAAGCATGTAGCATAATACATAACAATTTAAATTTGTGACATTAATTGCTTTTCTGAAGTAAAGCAAAATATAATTCAAAAATATTTCTCCTTTATTGTGAATAAAGACCCAATTTTAAAGTAATGATGATGTATTACAGAAACCTTTATGTACTTTTGGTAGAGTCTGTAATATTGAATGAGGAGGAATGTATCTTCATTTTATGCTTCTCAGTCATCCTAGTCGTGGTAGCCATTAGTTTGTTTTACAGATAAGTGTTAGTTCTGCCAGGTGAATCCCTTACACCTCTAGATCTAGGTATATGCAATCAGCATTCGTGTCACAGTGTTTCCATCTTTATCCAGTCTGTTCCCATGAGACTTGCAGCACACATGGCTTCAGTGCAAGCTCTACAAATTCAGTAGTGAGATGTTTCTATTCACCAGTTTTGCTCATTTATTTATTTTGCTGGGAAATTTGTTGGGTAAGCAGTGTTTCCAAGGTGAAACAGGAAATCAATGTCAAAAATCTTGCTGGGGGAATTCTAATGTACTTGAATTATTTTTTTTTTGCCATGATACTTAATCTATGTTACATTTGTTATCAGGAATCTTTTTGTCACATATCTTATGTGATAAGACTTTTTGTTACTGTATTAGAAAAATTAATACTGATAAAAGGCTATTATAAATGATGAAAATTTGATAAGACTGTCACTGTAGCAGGATAGAAGCCTGTTTCTAGATTCCAAAAATTACATTAAGAAAGAACATGGAGTACACTAGCTCCCTTTCCTAGCTTGATGTAGAAATATTGACAGTGGTCCTATTCATGGATTTGTAAAATATTTGTAAGCTTGGATCTCAGTCCACGTCTCCCATCCTCTTGCCTAGTTTAACAAAGTTCTAGGATATGTTGGGTGAAAAATTACCTGTGTTTTCTGAGTGTTTATACATAGCACCATATTCCATTGTTTTTCATCATTGTTATTGTTTGCAACTACTGGACCTCTTGTTTCTCCTCTCTCTACTTCTTCCTTATGATCTATTTTATTTAATTATGGTATCTGCATTCCATCCTCTTTTTACTATGTAGTTTTGTTGGGGCTTTTACACTCACTTTCACATTATGCTTCTGGATGAAAACCTGTTCACCATGAGGGACTTTTGCTAATCACAGTGGGATTTTTTCTAATCACTTCCATAACACCAAGAACTCAGTATTTTAATCTATGCAAGTTAACTTCTCTTTTCTGACCTTTACGTGTCATACTGTTTAATTTGTTTGGAGATTTCACTAACTCATGTAAGTTATGTTTTATAGCTTCAGTTCCTCAGAAGTGGCCACTGATCTCTCCACATCCTAACACAGTATTAGACTTTCTGTAAAAGGGAATATCTCGCACTTAAATCCATTCTCTGCTATAAACTGTGTCCCACTTCTGCATTGCGGAAGTGGATTTGACAGATGTCCAACTCCAAATCCAGACAGCACTAATCCTGAAACTACAGTCCTGAAGATACCACTGTGGGAAACTGCCCCACTTGACAGCTAGAAAGTCTATCAACAATTTGTATTGCACCCTGCCCTTATTTATCTAATTTGAAACCTTGACCTAAAACTCAAATCATCCACAGACATCCCATAAGTTCATTCATGAAAGCCTTTAGAACAAATAATAATAATTTTTAAAGTTGCTTCTTATTAAGTATTTTCTGTTTTAAAATCAGCTGTCTAGATTGCATTACTACTAAGACACACCAATGCCAGTTCAGGAATTCCAGCTTAGTGAAGCATTCCCTTGTGTAGTGGGTCTGTCTGAGCTGATTTTCCCCATACAGCCTTCATGCTGCAGTACTGGGACCCAGNTGCATTGTTCTTAAAAAGGTGTTGTATTTCCTCAAATTGTTCATTCTTTCCAGCTGAGAACAGAGAGCTAATTTCAACACTAAGATATGTAGCAATGTTTGCCTTGGATAAAAATGAGATTCAGGGAAAAATATATGAAAAGAAAAATGGGGATAAATAGGAATTTGACATTATCTTCAACATGAAAGTAGAAAAGAATGTTGCTTTCACTTCATTCTTGTAGTCTAGACCATCATATGTTTATCACTTTGCTAGAGTAAAGCAAACACCCTATAGATAGAATTCCTACAAAGCAGGGCCATTTGGCTGATGAACACTTCAAAGGTATTTAAGCAAATGGCCTTCATGAACACCTCACAAATTATTTTCAGAGAAAACTTAGGTCCCAGGAAAGCAGGAACTCTTCACATATGATGAGGTCACTAACCCGTGTGGAGACTGTAAGGGAAGACAAGACAGCTGCTAAAAGCCTGCGTGGGCTTCCCATAAGAGATGCTATCATAGACTCTAACATGGTATTCCGTGTGTTCTGTGTTTCAATAAGGATAAGCATGCTTGTTTTAAACTAGATAATTCAGTCACTGCCAAAAAAGGTAATATGGAGCTTTGCACTGCCTGGCTGCTTCTTTTTTTTCTTGCCTCGCTTTCATAGGTAATTCTGAGTGCGAGCTGCTGTGGCTCCACTGCTAACTGTACGTAAATACAGATAGTCTTCATGTATTGCTGCACAAGTTACAGAAGTTCACAAAAATGTTCATTCAAAGTAAAACCAGAGGCATCTGTGATAAATGGAAGAAACACAGGGCAGTGGCATCCCTCCAAAGACACTATTCTCCTTCTTTCATCCCAAGCTGGTCAAGCTGTTTGAGGAAGCATTGGAGCTGCCACCCAGTGCCACATGTCCCCATGTCCTTATAGGTAAAGACAGGTTGATGAAACCTGTTTGTTTTAGAGGACTAGTCTGTGAAACACTTCTGAAACATTTTTATAGAAGCTGGTGCCCAGGAAAGCATCTGGAGCCCCAAAAAACCTTCTAGCATGATGAGAAAGTGCTTAGTCCCACAAACAGTATGTTTGCAGAAGCAGGATTCCAAGCAGAACTCAGACAGCAGTAAAATAGCTGCCACTAGTACCCTCAAGACATGGTGATGGCAACCTCTGATGATCTTCAAATATAGTGTAATAGCAGCATTTATTATATTTGTTACCACAGTGCTTATGAAAGTAGGGCTTGTGCAATATGCATAACAGCATCCCTACTCCACAACAGCTTCTTATCTAAATAGACAAGCAGATAAAAGCTAGAGAGAAGGATTAAATATACAAAGAGAGCAAGGGGAGTAACAGCTGCACATTTCATGTCAGTTCAGCTACTTTTGTTTACTTGTCCTTTGGGCAGAGTTTAATTAGTAAGGGATTAGTTAACAGAAAGCCAGAGGACAGGGGATATTACAGAGGCACGAAAGAGAATGCAATGCAATGGATGAGAGGCACACAGAAAGTGGCTGGAGTAAGGCTGAGCTCAGTCTGTAAGAAAGGAAGATCTGGGAGTTCCAGAAAGTGTCTGCATGGCACAGTGAGTGGTATTTGTAACTGGAATTGTAAAAGCAGCCTGATGTCTGTGGTGTTAAATATATAGGGACTGAGGCACTGTCTTGTCTTGCCTCTAACAAATTCATAGCAAAGAGGCAGTCCTGAATGGGTGATAAGGATACTCAGTCAGGCCATAATGTGTCTTGCATATCTGCTATACAGAAAGTTTGGGATTTTTTTTTTAACTTTTCTGCCAAAATCAACCTTTAGCTGGCTTCTCCAAAACCATTTGCCTGGCTGAGAGGCAATGAGGTGCAAAAAGCTGATGCATCCCAGAGAGTGCCGCCTTCTTTGTTGTTCCAGATCAGAAAGCTGAAGAGCCCCAGGGACTCCCAGTTCACTGCCTAGTCATCTCAGGGCTAAGGCAAGAGGAATTCACATAACACATATTCCATCTGCACTGAACATCTGCACCAAGTCCAGCTGACAACGGGGTCAGGTTTCTGTAGCCCACTTTGGCTCCAGAAAAGACCCTCATTGTATTGTGGCATGGGGAAGCTGGGGGCCACTGTGGGAAACTGAAGGTATCAATGAAGAGGAGCTGAAATCAAAAAGATATCTGAAAAGGAGCTAAATAAACCCTCATGTTAACATAATCCAATATAGGGGTTAGAAAGAAGGTACAGTACTGTTGTTTATTTTTTCCTAATGAAAAGATAAGCTATTCAGCCTTTCTAAATGATAATTTTCTTGTGAATTTTGAAGGCAAGGAGCTACTTATGTATTGCTGTAGCCATCAGTGAAATGTAGAGGGAAAGAAGGAGGAACTGCCAGTGGAGGGTAGTATTGTATAAGATAGAATAAGTAGCTTCTGCCTTCTTACCTCTGAGTTACCAACCGGGGTTAGCTAATAAACACCACAACAATCCTACATTCCACTCAGCTTTCAAAATAACACACCATAGTAGCCTGGAAAGCAACTTCAGACCAAGGACATGGAGGACATGAGAAAACTGTGGAAAGAAGTAGAATAAATTAGGAGATGGGATGAAATGAGAAGGTAAGAAAGGAGAGAAAGTTGGAAACCTGGGGAAAAGAGATCAGAAGAGACCAAATGGTCACCAGAGCTGAAAATTAAAAAATGGTGCTTGAGTAAATAACAATTTGGTGGAGAATGTGATTTTAAAAAATGGAGCAGAAGATCAGAGGGAGATTGAATATTTAGGATTCATTCTGGACTGAAGGGGAACTATAGGATTTATGTACAACAGATTTTCTGACCTAGCTTCTCCCTTCCTGCCATCTATATGTATCATCAGTGCTAGGCAGAGGGTTACTGTATCCTAACTGAAGGATGCAGGTTATAAACTGAAAGTAACTTAACCACAGTTGACCCTGTTTATATGGTGTAAACATTTTTGAACTCCCATCCTATTTCTTTGATCAATTCTATGTGTTCTTCTCTGGGAATGGGTCATCTTCAACTGAGCATTTGTAGTGTACTTTGAATTGTTGAAGCCAAGCTTAGCAGTAAGAATGATGAGTAAAAAATAAAAACATGAACAGGCTATTAACACCATTTTTAACAATACACACAAAGGAACTATTGCCACACAGCAGAATTCTGTTCCAGAAATGAACAAAACCTAGATTTTTTTTTTCTTCTTACTCAGTTTAAAATTTTCTTTCTTTAAAATGTAATTTCAGCTTTCTATACTTGATAAACTCCTAACTATACATGGAATAATTCTTCCTGTTCTGTAGGGGTTATACTCTAAAGTCTTTGTGTGTGAATATATTTGCCACATCAAAAATTCCATTGAAAGCACAGTTTGGAGATTAATGTGGCTTATAGGGGCCCTACAGTAGGCTGAAGTGGTGCTGAAACAGATTTGAAAAAGAGTTGCTTACCTCTTTATGGGAAGTTGCTTCTGTTCCCTCACTATGAGAGTGTCACAGAACCATAGAATGGCTGAGATAGGAAGGGATCTGGAGATCACCTAGTCCAAGCCCATAGTAAGATCAGAGTCAGCTAGAGCAGGTTGCTCAGGACCATGTCCCATTGGGTTTTGAGTATTTCCAAGAACAGAGACTTTACAAGCTCTTTGAAGATCACTGTCCTAGTGTTTGATAATCCTTATATTTAGAAACTCTACGGAAATGGAATTTCTTGTATTTCAGTTTGTGCCCATTGCCTCCCATCCTTTCATTGGGCAACGCTGAGAAGTCTGGATTCGTCTCTTTAGTCTCTCCCATCAGGTATTTTAAAATGTTGTTAAGATTCCCCCCTGAGTCTTCTCTTCTGAAAGCTAAACAATCCCAGTTCTATTCAGCATGCAGAGTAACACATGTATAATACATTTGGCCTTGTAGAATAGCACACTGAAACTGCTAACTTTTCCAGAAATACAAATTCACAGGAAAGAAAAATAAGGGGAAGTGAGAGGCAATTGGCATCTTCATAGAAAAGCAAGGTTGCAACCTTACTAAATAATACATGACAACTTCTCAAGCTGCTTAAGTAAAGTGAAAAGCAATTTTTAAACATGAGAACAACTTTGCAATTGCTGCTTTTGGAAATAATAAAAATATACCTGTCTGCACAGAAAATAGTCAAAACGTATTTAAAATTTTTCTGTGCGGAACGGACACCTACTAAGAACTCATCTAATTGTTATTTCTCTTAAAGTTTATCAACACCAAAATGTCAAAATGAGAAAGGGCAGATGAGCAATACAAACAAGAACTACAACATGGTTTGAAAGAGCTAGAGCAAATATTTCTATATCCTTAGTATGCAACTGTCACAGAACCCTTTGGAAAGCATGTAAAATAATAGTAATAAAACTTTATTTAACAGTTTATGATAAGGTGACTAGTGATACAAGGAAAAAATCATGATCTGAATAATGGCAATGTCACAATGGTAATGTTTTACGGAATAAACCATAAAGGAGTTTTTTGGTGGTACCCACAACATCAAAGTTAACTGTTTGAGATTCCATGGAGGGATCCAGCAGCAACAGTACTGGGAAAAAACAGCTTCTGCACATACACAGAATCCATTAAGTAAACAGTGACAGTTATGATACTGTTGGCTGGATAGAAAAAAGGTAGGAAACTATCAAAAGCATAGAACGAGATTGTTAGATGAGAGGTCAATACTTGTAAAGCTGACATATAACCTGTTTCTCAAAACATCTTTGACAGAAGAGGTTTTTCACATTTCTCTGCGTTCATAGAATCATTAAGATTGGAAAAGACCTCTAAGATCATCATTCAAACACAGTAGGTTCATTACTAAAAGTAACTGAAGCAAAAAACCCAATAATATAGATAACAGCAGTGTTTAAATTATTTAAATGATTCTTCAAGCCTTGCCAGGCCTAGTTAAATGCAGCCTTCACACTACTACTACTTCCAATACTCCTACATTTTGTTAAGAAAATATTGGAATTAATTTTAGATATTTCCTCTCACTGGAATCTCAAAC
>VYZX01030194.1:33018-68456 GCA_013401335.1 Brachypteracias leptosomus
CAGTAGAGTATACTGCCTTCTTACCCAGAAGTTTACTGTCTAAGTGCACTACATCTGAAAAAGTGAGGTCCAAACTGACTTCTCTCTTGTGCCTCAGCTACCCCAACTAGCTCCCAGATAAGACCTACTACCAACCAGGATGCAACAACTGTTGGGGCTGAGTCCCCGCAGCAGTTCCTTTCAAAGTTCTTTTACTATGTGCATTAAAAATAGTTAAAGACAAGCACAAGCAACACATCTAATCTTGTGTTTAAAGGCATTGAGCTCTCAGAGACAAGACTTGAGCAGATTATATATTAGTATTAATTTTTCTAATATGGAATTCCACACTCTCAAGGTTTTCAGAGTTGTGAACCTTCAAAATAGTCTTGGAAATGTAATGCAAACACAATCAGAGTTACTGTGTCTGACAAAGCACTGGCAAAGCAGCCCCAAACATCAGTAAGAGTACAAAGAAAGAGCCTCTACTTGTAAAGATAGAGGTTGTTGCATGCTTCTCAAGGAGATAGGTGCTGCTCCTAGTACTCATATGCAGGTTCTAGGCTGCAGTTGATGATAAAGCCAAGCCACATTTTAACCTGTCCCTGCTCATCTAAGACCCTTCAATCCAGTCAGACTCTTCCCATGCAACTGGGGCTAAGACAATGTGGCATAAAAAAGATTTTAAAAGGAATATAAGGAGAGAGCATGTTATGGTCTGTCACTATGGCAAGTGCCATTAGAATTTGGGGTCCTCACTATTCCGACAACAGGAGGAGACCACCTCTGAGAGAAGAGTGCAGGATACAACTTCTCTTTGTACTTTCTACACTCCATCTGCTGTTTACATTGATCAACCTTTTCAGAGATCTTAAGATCAAATTTCCATGACTAGTCATCCTTGGTTTTATTACTGGTTGAATTATCAACACAGGGGCTGTTGGGCCCACTTTATATTTAATTAGATCACAACAACACATTTATGGGATCTTTGTTGTAATAACCCTCTTTGATAAGCTTTCCTTGTCCTATTTCAGCAATTCCCCTTAAATAAACCTTGTATTTTAATTAATAATTATTCTATTGTGCAGGCAATATGTCTCATTTATCAGTCAAGCATTCCTCTCTATCCTTTTTTCAGACTTATTTTTAGACTAATCTGCTTTTTTATAAATGTCAAACTTTGTGATGATTTTAATGATGAATTATTCAGACTTCAACAGTTTTATCACCTTTTGCTGCCAAAAAACATTGTTTATCGTATTTTAAATTCTTCTTTTTGTATAAAATGACATCTTAATTTTCTAAATAAAACTAAATGTTTATTTCTAAGTTAATGTTGTAGGTAAATGTTCCTACACAAGGAATTGCTGAAAAAATCCCAAACAACCCCCACCGAAATTGGAAGACTCCCCAAACTGATAATATTATCATCTAGAAATGAATAAAGCTGTATAGAAAAGCACCCTCTACAGTTATTCAAAAAAGGTATGAATACAAGCTTTTGCTCCTGTGTTTGTAAAAGCAAATTAAAAAAAACCCAAAAACCTGACCAATTGTCTCAATGGCTTTAAACACTTTTTCTCTAGGATCCAGTTAAATAATGAAGTACTTTTCTTTCTTCATCATTCAGTTTATTAAAAATACATAGGAACTCTCACCTTTGAAATCTATTTCTCCTGCCTTGTTTTTTCAGTGAGGATATAAATTTGGTAACACTGGTTTCAAGAGGCACAGGGGAGACGCCTGACCCAGTTCAGAGGATTTCAGATTTTTTTATTTGAGAAATGAATACTATTTATCTGCCTGAAAAGAAAACCTGAAGAACAGAACTGTATGCTTGAGAGACCCATATGGACATCAAAGCACTTTGATTAAGTCGCATACAAATAAAATTGTTATATCACATTTTGAAAATTGCTTTCATATTTTGAAAATCTGATGTTATATTTGTCTAAATTCAGAAGTAGAGGTCAGGAACTTCAAATTCTAATAATAGTTGACAGTGACTCTGTAGATCACCTTGGTAAAACTACCTCAACTTTTTCCTTAAGTATGCCACCTGAAAAATGAGGACAATGATCCAGATTCTTGCATATGAGAACAAAGAAGGAGAGTTACAGCTTTATTCAAGGCGTCTTGGAGATTAAGCTGAAGTACTGCAAAATGTCATCTGATTTGACAGTTATCTGCCCTTCTGCCCTAGAATTATCAAGGAAAAGCAAAAATCTTAGACGTAGCTTTTAAAGGTAAAAGCGAGACAGATATCCTCGTGAAACAACAGAGTTAAATAATTTTTTAAAAAGTTAAATTGAGCAGAGTAAACACTGAATATATTAGTCACACATCTTTCTTTCAGAAAAGAGAACAAGGGAAAAAAATTAGAAAAATTACTTATTTTAAGAAAATGGTCCAGTATTATTGAGATTTTTTTAATGATCAAATGGTGTATCCTGTAAAATTTGCACTATTGCAGTTTAATTGATTACTGTGTTGCATGGTAAAAAGAAATGGAGTAAGTTATCATATATGAGTTCAATTTCATAATAACACAGGTCTTTTTAGATTCTTTTTTTCAACCCAGAACAATGAAAACAAAGCATTGAAGAATTTGTAGATGGAGGCATATGATAGTATATGGCTGGGCCATCTGGAAGTCTTAGGTAAAAATTTCTCAGTTCAGAATTTTGGCAGACACAGGGGAAAGCACAGGTCTGAATAATTATGAACAAATAATGCTTCTACTCTAGTAAGGGAAATTTACTAACCACAACATATAAGCCAAATTAAACCTATTACTATAAGCATACTTAAGCAACAGATCCCTCACACAAAAAAGTGGAAATCGAAGGGAAAGAATGAAAAGAGAAAAAATGTACACCTACTTTAAATAGGCTACCAGAACATTATATAAAAGCATATAATGTACCATGCATTATATGGAAGCATATAATGTATGGTCACTTTCTCGGACTGAAAAGCCCAAATAGTGACCCTAACACAGACAGTTTGAAATCATTACAACAATAATTTGAGAAGAACCTCCTTTGTCAGTCTTATGAATAGTTTAGTTCCTAATTCAAGTTAATGACTTAGGGGTAATTCCTGAGGAAGAAGCAAATCCTTCAAGAAAGGCCTCTGCTCCATACAAAAGCTGTCAAAGAGCTTAGTGGCAAAATCCTCCGTCCTAGTTGGTCAGACCGCCTGGGGAGCTGATCTATTACAGTTTATATACCTTGTAAAAGGTAATAGACTTACAACAGGCTACTTTCTAGGTAGATTTTTGATATTTTCTTCCAGAGAATTTCAGAGGTCTTCTGTGAGATTTCAACGGCCTTGGTTCTTCTGCTTGAACACCTTTTATCATTCAAATAATTCAGTGTCTCAGCTGATCCGGTGTTTGGCCACTTGTGGTTTCTGATAGACCCAGAGCCATGTTTTCATAGGGGAAATTCCTTTTATGCAATTTACAGTTCATGATCTGACATTACTGTGGACAAATTACTTCCATTTCATTAACGACAAACACCACATGACTACATACACATGCTCATGGCGGGGTGGTTGGAACTAGATGATCTTTAAGGTCCCTTCCAACCCTGACAATTCTATGATTCTAGGACATCAGCATTTTAAATTACCTTCCCACAATTAGACAGCTATAGGCCTAAGGGCTGTTGCGTCTAGCAAGCTTTACAAAGCAGTAACACTCACCTTGCCTTCATTGTGTAGCTTCCTACCCTTCATACAATATTCATCATCAATCAAGCAGTCAACTTTTTTCCTTATCAGGGTACCACCTACCTCATAATATATGTCAGTATTAAGATTTCTACACAGCAAGCATTAAATGTTCATTTTTATGTTAAATAAGAACTGTGATATATATGCACAGATATGTATGTATACTGACATATATGATAGAACTCTTCCCACTCTTTTCTCTAAGTAACAACATTCATTCTGTAACAGTAACATTATGCTTTTCAAATATTTTCTCTTATCATTTATCCGCCCACTTTTCATTAAACATTTAATTAACACAGCTCCAAATTGTCAAGATAATGTGTTTTCACGTTCCTTATTTTCTCTTGATTTGCCTAAGAACATGATAATTAGTGTTTAGTGTTGCCATATGCAGCATGACATTTCTTCTTTCTCCAGCAAACTGATAATTTTTTACTCTTCATTTTTTGATAGTATTACTCTTACTGAACTTGCTTTTGAACCCTATTACTTCTTTTTATTCTTCTTTTACAAGCGTTTAAACCATTCTTCACATAAATTTTTTCAGTTGATTTGTCAGCATTCTGGTTCATATATACCATGTCTTTCATACATTTTCTCCCTTTAAGTTTCCCAATTATCTACAAATTTTACACTTTTCTCTCAAAACAGTTCTTTCGAAATGTCTTTTATTCTGTTTACATCTTTCTTTCTTTTTCATCTGTACTAACTGTATTAAATACATGAAAATAAAACAAACAAAAAAAAGATATATTCAAGTTAACTTTATTAACATGTATGTAAAATTTTGGAAGATAATCTAAAAGACACTAATTGCTCCTGTCATGATCCTGCAAAATGTCATATTTCAGCTTATTTAAATGTGTGACTTATATGCTACTTTTATCATTAATATTTTTATATTAAATTTAGCTACTATGTTATATAATACTACATCACAAATACTTAGAATGTGGAATCAAATGAGCCCTGGATTTTTGTGTGCCTTTAAGGTAGGAGTTCCTATGTTTGAGGCTATTTTGACATCCTAGAAGCATTTCCATTTTTCACAACTGAACAGATAAGTAAAACTTAAGCCTAGATCTTCAATTCCTGGTCACTGATTTCACTTTTTTCTACTGTAGCTCTTCCACTTTACCAGGAACAGTTAAAGATCTATTGAGATACAATGCCAGAGTGTTCACAACACCTATCATCCAGTGGCAAAGGAACATTATTGCAGTCTGTTCAGATTAGTACTTCAGTTTGCATCAGCGAAGGACAGAGGACTGCACTGTGGAGTAAAAGAGGGAGATTGGAACAGCTCTTTCTTTCCCCAAAGACAAACAAATACCTGTTTAGCTTTTGAAAGTGTTTCAGGGTCCTGTTCTTAGGATGGGTTCAAGGCTATGAACCTGATATGAAGGAAGATGTACCTTGAAGGCAGAAGGAAAGATAAGATTATCTTAAAAGGGTACAACTATTTCTCACTTTATTATCTTCTAGTATAGACATCCCTTTACACTGTAAGCTGATACAGAGATGTTTCACTTTCTCCAGGTTCCAGACTGTTACTTATCACTGTATCATAAATTACCCTACAGGATGACAGGGTCACAAATGAGATGCTGTAGCCTAAAGTTCAACCACTTAAGTGTCCTTTGTGGGTCTAACCCAAAGTCACTTTTGAAAACAAGATTTCAAAAAGCTGATGGATGAAAAACTGGATATGAGCCACCAATGTGCAATCACAGCCCAGAAGGCCAATCACATCCTGGGCTGCATCAGAAGAACTGTGGTCAGCAGATCAAGAGAGGTGATTTTGCCCCTCTACTCTGCCCTGCTGAGACCTCACCTGGAGTACTGTCTCCAGTTCTGGAGCCCCCAGCACAAGAAGGATGTGGACATTTTGGAGCATGTCCAGAGGGGGGCCACCAAAACAATCAGGGGATGGAGCAGCTCTCGTATGAAGACAGGCTGAGAGAGTTGGGGCTGTTCAGCCTGGGGAAGAGAAGGCTCTGAGGGGACCTTATAATGACCTTCCAGTATCTGAAGGGGGCCTACAGGAAGGAAGGGGAAGGTCTATTCAAAAGGGTTTGTAATGATAGGACAAGGAGCAATGGTTTTAAGCTAGGAAAGGATAGATTTAGGCTGGATGTTAGAATAAAGATCTTTAACATGAGCGTGATAGATCAGTGGAATGGGCTGCCCAGAGAGGTGGTGGAGGCCCCATCCCTGGAGTCCTTCAAGGTCAGGCTTGATGGGGCTCTGAGCAACCTGACCTAGGTAGAGATGTCCCTACTTGTGTAGGGAGATTGGACGAGATGACCTCGAGAGGTCCCTTCCAGCCTAAAACATTCTATGATTCTATGATTTAGGGCTTCTGAAACTTATGCCCTGTGCGTCATGGGGATCATATATTAAGACATAAGGAAATTAGTTACAAGGTCTCTCGAGTCCCAGCTCCCCATGTGATCACAGAATGTTTCTCCTGAGCACATCAGTTGAGTCAGGGCATTGACACCAATATAATGTAAAAAACAACTCAGGTTCATGCCTGTTTTCCAGATATGATCTTGCATTGGATACCTACTGCCTATGCAATATATGCTTATGTACATACTTACTTTTTTTCTTTTGCAGAAATCCCTAACAAAATAAACCGTGGTGAAGCCAAACATCTTGCAGATGCCTCAGGGTCAGACAAAACAGAAAGAACAACAAAGAGGTCCAGAGTATCAACCATAAGGAGGATATTTGACATGGCAAAACACCGAACAAAGAGGTCATCCTTTTTCTCAACTGGTGTGAAAGTTTGCCCACAGGAATCAGTGAAGCAGATTTTAGCCAGTCACCAAGCTTACTATAGATTAAGAGGTAAGAGGATGACTGTAGCATGTACTTCCTCCTTGAAAGGATTTCTTTCAGTTGAGGAAATGCAGTAATTTTCCAGATTCTTGTTCTTTAGCTCTAGGCTGTGTATACGCTATTTGATTTGCGCTTTATTTTTAAATAGATAATCAAATGTTACATGTACTTCAGCATGGTTCAAGACAGTTATCAGAACAGAATAAAGCATTGTACTCAAAAGACGAATGAGCTCATTGTAATTGCATAGGTTCTATCGTGGCAAAACATGAAGACCGAACTATGCTTTCACTCCTTTGTAAAGATGCATCATCTATTTCAAGTGTAGCAGGTACTATCATTGCTACTCAGAGCTAAACCCACCAGGTCAAGACAAGTAATTAAACTATTCATCAAGCATTGCACAATGTTGGTGTATCTGTAGTTATATTAAGTCTGTGGCACAGTTGGTATGCTATAAACACTGAGATAATTGCCAGCAGCTCATGCAAAGACCTTATTCTTATTTTTTAAAAATCTAGGATGTTTTTTCTGCCCCTTCCCAGTTAATTCAATTCCTCCCTAGACCTTTCTTTACCTTCCTTAACCATAGAGACCCTATAGAGTTACCACTCCAACTTTAGGTCTCTAGAGAGCGTGGTACAAACAGACCTCTGGTTTTTCATTCCTCCTCCATCTACCTCTCCTAGTCTTTCATTCAGTGGCTGTTCCAATTTGTATTAGAAAAATGTATATTTTTGTGCTGCAGCTGGACCATCCAAAGCTAAATCTAAAACCTAGTCAGCATTTCTGGGAGGCAAATATCTCAGGCAATATCTACTCTCTAAATGAAATTTGCTTATCTATTTGTCCTATATATTGGTCTACAATCATTCACAAATATGTATGTAACTTGGCTGCTCCTCAGTTCTCTTTCAGGAACCAGCTAGTTCTCTCTGAAATGAAACCTGGATGTAGAGCTGCAAAAATTTTACTCCAGCAGCCACTTGCTATAGGCAGCATGGGCAAACTACATCAATGTATGTAGCCATTCCTATAGATACAAATATGTTTGGTATCCATTGTGGGACTGAATTCCAGTCTCAATGAGCAATAGACAGAATTCTAAAACATGTTAAAGAGGCTGATACAAAAAGCCTTTCTTCAATACTAATTAAGCTTGAAAGTCCCTAAAATTCACTGGTCACATCCCCAGTTGAGATGAAAACAAGTTATTCTGGGACAGGCTGGTATCATTGACCTGAATTAAAAGAACTGCAACTGTGATATTTTTCTTTAAAATCAGATGATGGCAATACTACCACCTTTTTGGAGAGCAGCACATCAGCTGGGATATTGGCCTCTATAAGTCTTGTAGTGCAAGCAGATTTAAACTACATCTCCTCTTTCCCAGTAGAGTGTCCTACACTCACAAAATTCTCTGAGTAGTTGTCATCCAGTTCTTCAGCTGAAGCTGGAGTACTTCCCAAAAAGTAAGCAAGAGAACAGATGACTGCAGCTAAATAATTAGCACACTCCTTCAGAAAAAGGTGTTTCTGCTCCCTTGAATAGTTGCACATTTCCCATTACAATGTCCATTGCTAAAGCCTAAAAAAATCTTTCCTTCAAGGAAAGACCAGAACTCAAGATCAGAAACTTCCCAGCTGAGCATGTTAATTTACCTGATGAAAGAGATAAATAAAAAAACCCCAAAAACCCAAAACAGCCCCAAGAAGTGAAAAGCATTATCCTTGAAGCTGTAACCACAGCACAAGTCTTCATGAAAAGATAATCTGGTAGCCATCCTGGAGTCTTACAGCCTGTGCCTATCCGTGGGACAATCTTACCTTCATTTTGTTTTGTAGACATCCCTTTAGGTCTATTCTTTTCTATACCTTAAGTCCCATGACAAATTTAGAACTGTAACAGCACTGTGGATCATACCAGGAAAACCTGAGCCTACTGTGAACCCCATATGAACTCTGAAATAACACACTGTAGCTTGAGTCACCATGAAGACAGTTCCTCATGTGGGGCAAACTGGGAGCATGCATGGAATCAGCTATGACACCTCCTCAGCTGTTCATGTGTCATGTTTATCTAAACCCTGGTGACTGGCCTACTTAATAATATATCTTTATTCAGCAGTTACTGCTCAGAAAAACAGATACCAGAGAGTTGTAAATGGGAAAAAGATGATAGGAAGTAGCCTCAACTACTAGCTCATAATTAATAACTCTCTTCAAAAGACAGCCTGTTCCTTTTTAATAATCTGACCACATCTGCTCCACATGCAGATGCTCTACTGGGAGGGCAGGTCGTTCCAGAGGTATTATTGAGGCGCCCTAACACAGCTAGGTGAGTACATCCCTACAGCAAGTTTAGAGAATACCTAGAGAAACTGACTGCTCTAATTTCAGAGACACTGGTATTTTAGATAATTCAGATAATTATCTCACTCTAAGTCAAAGCAGATATCAAGTACTGAAAATGTCCCATCTCACAGTAATGAACTATGCACAGTAAAGTGCTGAAGGCTACAGCTTTTAAATTGCTAGCAAGTTTTTGTTCAAATGGCTTTTCTAATATGCTTGAAAATCCCCTTCTTTAAAAGCATTTAACTTCAAACAACATTTTGAAGAAGTATGTTCACTCTTGAGTGAGTGAACTTTATATTTTCACAAAGCCAAAAACGCAGCTGGCTTTGTTGACTCTAACAATACCATAGGAATCAACAAGTGGTGAGAGAGGTAGTAAATGGGAAGGTATAGTGACAGCTGAGATAAACTTAACTGGTTTTGTTCAAAACATATTAGTTCTAGCAGCTGCTGAGCCATGTTGGTTATCCTACACAACTGGCTTCACAGACCCTGCAGAGGATAATCTGTGTAAGTGCATATTTCTGCAGCCGAGGAGGAAAGTCCTCACAGAACATCACTTCCTGGCTGCCTCTGTGCTAGCTGTAGACAGACCTCTTTGGACCACTCAGTGATTTTAAACATGATTCAGGTGCAACCAGGATTCATTGTATGTTTAGTTTGAGACTCTGCAAAGTGAATTACCTGAAGCCCAAATATTTTGGGTGTAGGAAAGAGCTGGTATCTGAACAGAAATCCAAAGACATATTAGTATAATCAACCAGGTAGGCAGTAGATGTCTGGAGGAGGGAACAGTTTATCCTCCAGAATCTTTTAGAAATGGTTTCACCTTAACAAAACTCAACCAAAAAGAGACTTCAGCAAGATGTTGTTAAAAGTGCATTCAGAAGCGTAGTCCTGCCTGCCCATCTTTGAATCTCACAAACTCACTTCTGCAGACATATCTAAGATCTATGTTACCCAAATCATCAAGGGAAAGTAAATCCTATAAGGTATTTCTAAGCAGTCGTTTTATAATGAACCTGCTGCTGCTGCCTTCTTCTCTCCTTCACATACTCTTGCATGTCATGATCCTCACTCATAGTGCTGGAGAGCAAGATCTTGGCAGCAGGAACTTACCTTTACAAGTTTTCCCTGAAATGCCTGACAGAGTTCCAACTGCTAGAAAACAGATCAATAAACTGTATGCCAAGCCCAAATATGGATTCTAATATATTTTGTAACATATTACAGCTGAAATTCACATCTTTCTTGAATAAGGAGTGAGCCAACAGAATATGCAAAAGTATTAGTCTCCATTGTAATGTGTTTTACAAAATCTCATGTAATTAAGTCAATTAGTGTCCAATAAATGAAGTTCCCTTAGAGCCATTCCTGAATGCCACCTTTTCAAAATCTCCCCACTGTCTTATTCTCTTCATATTCATTTTCATTTCCCCAAGTGATGCAGAACACTACTGTTCCCTCTGCAGCCACTCATTTGTTGTAGCCTGGAATTTAACTGGGTGATTCATAACCACAGAGGAGATATTTAACATTGTGTCATGGTTTAATCCCAGCCAGCAACTAAGCACCACACTAAACTCACTCCTTCCCTGCCTTCCTGCCCCAGTGGTATGGGGAGGTGAACTGGAAAAAAAAAAAAAAAAAGAAATTAATGGGTTGAGATAAAAACAGTTTAATAAATATACTAAAATAAAATATCTCAATAATAGCAATAATAATAATAATGATAACAATGAAAAGAAAGATAACAACGAGAGAAATAAAACCCAAGAAAGACAAGTGATGGACAATGCAATTGCTCACCAGCTGCTAACTGATGCCCGAGCAGCAATCTGCCCCCACCCTGGCCAACTCCCCCCAGTTTATATGCTGAGCATGACGTCCTATGGTGTGGAATATCCCGTTGGCTAGTTCAGGTCAGCTGTCCTGACTGTGCTCCCTCCCAGCTTCTTGCACACCTGGCAGAGCATGGGAAACTGAAAAATCCTTAACAAGATAAGTACAACAGCTACAGCTGAAACATCAGTGAGTTATCAACATTATTCTCACACTACATCTAAAACATAGCACTGTACCGGCTACTAGGAAGAAAATTAACTCTGTCCCAGCTAAAACCAGGACACATTGAACAAATGACTGTGTACTGTTGTGTGGAGAGGTAGGAAATCATGTTCTTTCCAAAGGAATTTTACCTATACTAAGTCATTCCTTTTGTCCAGAGGCGTTTAAAGAAATGTAAAAGCATGTACCTGCTGCAAAATGTCCTTAAGATTTTGAAAGAACTAATTACATTGAAGATTTGGAACATAAATAATTTTAGCCCTCTGCATTTAATTTCTTTTTTCCATTTATTTTTTATTATATGAGTGGGGAATATCAAAATCATAAACATGTTTCATTTAAAACGTTCTATGCAGTGTTAAACATACTAATGTACAAAACCTTTGTATAAATCATGATTATTCAAGTATGATGACTGCTAGATTATTTTTTTCTCAACCTCCCTGTTTGCTCTCACTAGAACATACAGTCTGTATCTTTGTATGCATGTACCTTTGAGGTGAAGGAAGTGTGCTTTATATTTGCTCCTTATTCATTATTATGTCAGGCCAAATGAATCTCTCTTTTAAAATGAGGGAAATTAGCAATCCTTAACTCAAAGACGGTTAATCCTTCAGCCTACAGGCAAATTACTGCCACCTCAAAAATACCTAAAAGGTCTAAATATCTAAAAATACCTAGAAGCTGGATTTGTTTACTAAGTAAAATGTGTAAATCCCAAATCACTTTAAAAAGGCTTTCAAGTCTACTTTTTAGTAGAAAGCATCCATCCCCAGCCCTTTTCTTCTTACTCAGTCTGCCAGGAAGCTGTGTGGGAAGCCTTTCGTATTTTTCTGGATCGGATTCCCGATACTTCTGAATATCAGAACTGGGTTACTGCCTGCCAGAGGGAAACCTTCTGCATATTCGACATTGGCAAAAACTTCAGCAATTCCCAAGAGCACCTGGAAATAATCCAACGGGTAAGGATTACTGACGTTTGTTTAGAAACTGGGGGAGACTTCCAAGTCCCTCCTTATGTAAGGACAAAGTATTGCTCAGGAAGAGGAGGGGGCATGTGTTGGATGGAAAGCATAGAAGTATGGTAAACAAAAAAGATAACAGGCTTCTGCTCAATGATTGGATACACCCACTAGTAAAATGCTGTTTTTCTTAATCTTTTTGCAGCGAGTAAAACATAGAACCTTCCAGGAAAGGTAAGTAGCACAAGTAGAACCTTGCCACTTGATGTTACTGCCTCTTTTAAAAAAGATATGTGTAGATGTGTGTGGATGTGAACAGATAGACAGATAGCACTGTTCTGTATTTAGTGTGTGCTGTAAGAGGTGTGTATACTATATGTATCATAGTACACAGTAGTTGAATCACAAATAATGAAGGTGGCCAAATGTCTGAGTTGCCTGTTCACTTTGGCACCACGGAATGTCTTCTTAGACTAATGTGAACATGAAACCCTGACAGAACCACAGATTTGTGTTAGACTAGTGTTGACCAGAAGCATGACAAAAGATTACTCACAATTGCTATAATTCTCAAAAGGAAAGTCAGTGAGCTTAACAAAAGTTTTTCAGGGAGGCTACATTAAGCAATAGTATGAAAACCCTATGCCTTCACTTTATCTTTCCCATGTATTTTTACATGTCATGATAGTGTCAACTAGTGCAATATTTTATTCCATAAACTCTTGGGAAAAAAGTATGCTCCTGGTAATGCCCAGAAGCCTGAGAAGGGCAGGATTAATTACAATAGTGAATCTATCTCTCTGCATATAAATACTGCAGTACAGTCAGACAAATCATTGTCCACAGTTTCTCTGATTAATGTTCTTTTTTACCTTTAAATTTTCTTACATTTTCAGGTGTAGCAAATAATCTTTTCCATTTATAAGTTATACTGTCTCATGATCACAGAGGTCTTAGTTATCTTTATTCATTATGACATGGGAGCTTTGAGTGTTCTTCTTTCTCAGAAATATATTTTTAATAATGTAGGGCCTAATTAAACTCCCCTGGAAGTCCAAAGGGAGGACTTTGCACTCAACCTAGTGCAAACAGCAGCAGCAAGGCAATAAGTGAAGTGACTGATCTCAGAGTTCTTATGCTCTTTGTGAATAATATGGTTTTCCCTAGGCACAATTCAGAAGGTGAAGTAAATTCTATGAAATTACTCATATTTTATCTGGAAATACAGGCATTGCTGGACTTCATCTTTACTACTGTGTGGTTTGGGGAATGTTTTCTGTCTTGCATAGATGCCATGTAGAAAGATCAGTCTCCAGTTAAGGACAAACCACATAATTAGCTAGCATTGTGAAAACATTACGAATAATACTCTAATTCTTATCACATGAGATGTGCAGAGGATGTGGTAAATCAGGAGTTGTTCATGTTCTTTAGTTGTGTTATCAAACATCTTATTTAGTCCTGTCTAGAAAAGCAACCCAGTCATCTCTTCTGTCTATGCTACAAGCTTCATGTTGTCTCAGTTAACACCACATGACACATTTGGAGTGCCCTTAGTTCTTTCGGTTATACCAGTTTTCGTAAGCACTCCACCCATGTGCATTACCTTAATAATAGCTATTTCTATAGAAATTTTGAGGAACTGTATCCTACCCTTATTTACTTCCGTGGCTGGGCTTTTTTATTTTATGCTGTGTTTTTTTCCACACACTACTTAACTGAAATTCTACACCCCCTAATTTCAGGAAAGAAAAAATCTCAAAATGTCATTTAGAGGATCCTTATCTAAAAATCCAAATGTTTCCAAAAAGCTACAAGTGTATAAAAGTTTGGGTTTAGAGAAGAAATTATTCTATAGTCTTAACTGCAGGAATCTTTAACCCATCTATTATAAAATGCACTTATATATACGTACTGCTTATGCTTTTCAGGCAAGCTAACAGTTATAATTACAAAATTTATTCATCAATACACAACTGTAAAACTCAGAACAAAAAACAGTATCAAGCGTACAAAAACAAATCCTGTGATGCAAGGCAATCTTTATATCACACCCACCATATTCTTATTTGAGTTTTCAGCTCTCTGACATGGTAGGCATTAACCCATTAATATTACATCCAAATGTAAACATTCCTACAATTCATAATAATCTTGATCCAAGAATCTGATTTGAATCCAAGAATCTTGATTTCATATCCTTATGATATTACAATGTAGCATGACATCTGAAAAATAAGTCCACCCATTTTCTCCTCACACCAAAACATATGAAACACCTTTGGAATCATGAAATGTCCATTGGTTCTAAAATTAGAAGAAGCCCAAAGCCTCACTGAACTATCTTGATTCAATGAGATATAGCAAAAGAGACAATAGCTGGTTTACGTAACGTACAAGAAGTCCTGCTTCCATTTTAGTCAGTGGTCAAACATTCATAGACTTCAAAGAGAGAAAAAGAAAACCCTGTGCACTGATTTAGTCTCTGCGGCCCCATCCCTCTGATTGTTTGGAGAAAATCAGTCATGAAACCTCATGAACAAACTCCTGGCAGGATTGGTGGTCCTTAGTGGAGGTATATATCAAATCAGTATTTTTGTTCAAAGGAACAGCTATGATCAGCTGTTCCATTGATATTCAAAACCCGCGTCTGGACGCTTTCCTGTGTAACCTCATCTAGGTGATCCTGCTCCGGCAGGGGGATTGGACTAGATGATCTTTTGAGGTCCCTTCCAATCCCTGACATTCTGTGATTCTGTGATTCTGTGTAACCAATAGAAATAACTTCTCTCATTTAAAGAACACTTAGTCATTTCTACATTTTTTGTACACCTTTGCCATTGCCAGTACAACATGCTGATCATTAAATCACTTATTTTTATTGTATTGATAGGAAAGATGAAATATCCACAGAGAAAACAGGTGGCAAAAAGCTGGAAGACATTCCTTCCATTTCTACAGGTAAAAATCAAATCACTTGCTATGCATCTGTTCAATAAATAGAATTGCTAAAACCAGTGATTCACAAATCTTAGAAGGCTATAAGTTAATGAATGCAGTATAAACATGACAGGTTCAGTGAAGTACAATGAAAATGCTTTAGCAAAATAATCTGTAAGAAGCATTTTTAAGTTTCTTTAAAGCATGTCTGCTACTCAAATGTAGCATTCCACATTTGTTTCAGTCTTTAAATGCATATGTTTTTCTAGTTTCACCTGTAGACAGTAGATCTAATTTTGCTTTGGAAATGAAATGACATTTAGAGTGTCAGTTGTTGCATTTTGCTAGCCAAAATAAGCACGTGGATGAAAATAATTATTTTAGCGAAAAAGCTACAGTGATGCCAAGACACTAATTTAAGCAAATTATTTTAATTAGACCTACCAACACTCTTATATAATACAGTTCTTTAAAATAATGTTAGAAATTTATGCAGTGACAAAAATCTGCATATATGAGTATTTTGGTTCAAGGAGGAAACATCCTGCACATATAGTTTTATGAGGGCCATATATGACAGAATCTTACTGATAGTGATTTCCAGCACTGTAATTTTGCCTCTAGCTGGAAAACTCTCTCAGAGACTCTTGTTACTTTAAATTGAGCCCTAAAGAAAGGTGGCTGGCATAGAGACAAAGATCACAATTGGCAAAATCAAGCTAGACATTTGGCAATATATAATGCAGTATGACAAGAAATGATCAAATATTATTATTTGATTTATCTCATTGCTGCATAGTCAGCACCATTTTTGCCTTCAGTCACATACATTCAACCCTACTGATGTTTTGACTTGGAAAAAAAGGAATTCTGTTGTATAAAAAATGATAGCTTTACCCATGCCATAAGTCATGACCACCTTTCTCTGGCTCAGGCTTGCACTCAAACACATCCACTGTAAGAAAAGGTTCTCCAGTGAGTTGATACCTGTGCAACAGAGAAAGGGGGAGATTTTTAATGTGCAAACCTATTCTTGCCTGATTTTACTTTCACCCACCTCCAGGCTCCCCTGGCACATCCCTCTCTCCATACGCACCAGTTGTTCCTAATGGCACGCTGCTCAACGAAATTGTTAATGACACGAAGAGTCCTGTGAAGGTGAGTGCAGCTTGTTTTCCTATCCCATATTTTCACCCACCTTTTCTTTTTGAGCTCAGCTAGCAGAAAACAGGAGATAGCCTTATAAACACTTGGTGCTTATAAACCATGAGTGCTCCCCTCTGTTTCTGCTAGTAGGGCTGCAGGGTTTTATTAGCATTTGTTCTGTACTGAAAAAGCGCGTGATGTTTCTTGCATATGCAGAGGAAAGTATAAAAATAAGGCAACCAGCTTTTAGACAGAGTCTTCATTCTCTTAATGAAGGGCCTGTTGCCTATTTTGCACCATTTTGTAACCTTGTTTTTCATTAAGTAATGTAAAAAAACATACCTTCTGAGCTTTCTACAACACAGGGGATAGGACTGGACATTCTTGCCTTTTTCCTGCCAGCCAGCCAGTTGTGAAACAGGGAATCTCCACTGATGTCTCCTCAGAACAGTCATGGCAGCTTGACACCCTCCTCCACAGGTTTACAGGAGATACCATAGGCCACAGGTTACCCCTGAGACAGCAAGCATCGAGTTGATAGGAGGAGAGTTATTTTCCCTGTCCTGGCTGCTGCACCTGGGAATGGCAGGAAGGCAGCCCTGGTCTCAGCACAGCTGTGTGGCTTCAGGAAACCTGCCAGAACCTCCCTTCAGAGGGAAACCAAGGACTCACCAGGGACCGAGGGCCCAGGGTGGACCCCACTTCTGAGGATCCCCAGATGGGAGCTGGGCCCTTGCATTTCTCCTCTGCTTTGAGATTTTTCTTCTATTTCTGAGAAGTTTGCCCTTCTAGAGCAGCTCCTCAAAAAAACACTCTAGGTTTGTGTGTACTGGCTGTAGTAAAAGGCTCATGCCATCCTAGGAGAGACGAGTTATGCAGAACCAATGGGTAGAGAAGATGGTCTCTGATACTAACTAGCTTTTAACATTTGCTTGTCACTCTTCTTTATGTCACACGCTTTCCTCCAAAGTAGCAAGTAAAGCTATATCACTTTAGTGTTGATGGAAATGAGAAGACTTGGTGACAGTCTCTGTAAAAAAAATGGCTTGTTTCTCTTCATCACCTTCATTTCTGCATATCGAAGGCAATTCTTAAGTCACAGTAATAGAAACTTGTTTGCAAAGACAGAAGAATTAAGCCAACAGATGTGGCTAGGAATGATGGTTAAGAAAGTCATTTTGGGGATGGGCTTCAAAGGGAACCTTCTACCTACTAAATATTGAAATGGGAGGAGGGGAAAATCACCTAGTTTTATTTCTCCCATTTTTTTCCAGGAGCTGGCAACAAATACAGTTCCAGAACTGCCTGTGGAGCAAATGGTAGAATTCAGTGTCACTCTCACTGATCAAGAGTACACGCCTGAACTTAGTGATCCCAACTCTTCACAGTACCAACAACTAGCTGCTAAATTTCAGCTACAGGTAAGGAGGCTGGGTGAATGTCAAAACAGTGGCTTTGCTCCTTGGCTAAGATTCATACTATGATACTATCTTCACCATGAAACAGAATTAGAATCTACTACTCTCACCTGAAATAGGTAATTCCTGTTTCTTTTAATGGATAGTCAGCTTTTCCCCTCATTTAGGCCATCTGTTCAGCCACCAAGCTAACAAGCCAATGTCTTTGTCAGCAGTAAAGCCTCAGATAACTGATGAACAGAGTACCTTTAGGAATACCATTTGAGCTTAATCAGGAATTCATGGACAGTACTTTGTCATAATTCAATTTCTACAATAAACCTAATAAGAAATGTAATATAAATGTTAAAAGTAATTAGCTACTGTTGTCTGAACTGTTCTTCAAAGGACCTCCATTCATTTTGTTGTACATTACCATATTTTCCGTAAGAACTGGAACATCTGTGGCATTTTCATATAATTAATAATATTAACTAATGTTCAGCTATCAATTTTATAGATAGCAGTTAATGGCTTGAGGTTCCCGGAAGGTTTTCTTAGTAAAATTACCTAAAGCTTCTCATCAGTTTCACGAGCACTCCTTGGTGCAAGCTATTTCACAATCCTCATTCAGTTTCAGAGATGCATAGGAAAATAGTGAAGGTTGTGTTGGTAAAGCTGATTAAAAAATGGCTTCTCTGGAGATTTCCGGTATTGTCCTGAAACAAAACTGACTGTAGACTTTGTTTACTACACATATAACGATGTCATTCAGCAATTAACTTCCAAGTTATTTCATTAATTGAAGAGAGAGAAATGCAAAATTTCTTGATTGTTAAATTATTTTCCATCATCAAATTTTACTTGTCTCTTTTAAGAGTCCAAAGCTATTCTTGACAAACATTGTTGAATATAAAATTATTTGTAGTCCAGTACTATGAAATACACCTGACATGCTTTCCTCCAAAGAGGTGTCATGGAGAAGACAGAGAGCAATCTTGATACAAGAGTTTTACAAATGCACTCAGAGGTCGAGAGTGAGGAGGTTAGATTCAGATTTAAACCTCATCCAGCTACATGAGCTCCTGTACAAATTCCAGAGAAGCCTTTGCAAAGATTGAGGCCTTGAGTTCCAGGCTCAGTTTCTAATTCATTTCATGACACAGCAAGAGGGAAGAGTTAGAGCAGGCATTACAGTTCAGATGTTCAGAAGCACATTTTATATACCACAACATATATTTAAAATCACACAAGACACAGAATGCAGATTCAGATACTTATGCTACTCGGTATACAGAGATTCATTTGGCAAAAATTGGAAACAGGAAGCTATATATGTGCATATAGTTAAAAGAAAGTATCCGCTTCATTATAATATAAAGAGAATCAAGAGACTAAACAGAGCCCATGCACACAGTCACGTGGCAGATTACAGCTAAAATGGGATTCAGTTACCTAAAGGTGGATATCTGGTACTACTTCAGGTGCTCCAGGTTATCCAATTCATCTGCAACAGCCTCTCAAATATGAGACAGCTTCACTCTTCTGAACCAGAAACTGAGAAGGAGACTATCTTAAAGCTTCTAAAACGATAGTGCTTGCCTAAGTTTAGGAAAATTAATTGCATCCTAGTGATTTAGTCCCCTGATCTCTGTTACTTTCAGTGAGCATTAGCCACATGAATTACATTTACAATCATCCCACATTCTAATTGCTACTTCTGCACCACTTTTACTAAGTCAGACCAAGCTCAAAATGAAGTATTTACCTCTGTTCCTTTCCTACTGTCTTTTTGTGAGAGATGGGCAAGGGGAGTGCAGATGGCAGGGCATTCTCTGCACTAAATACTATCTTTTCTTTTGCTTGCTGCAATGAAAAAGACATCTAGGCTTATACAGTATGTCTGATAACCTGGTATTGTGATAACATGCTGATTTCCTGCTATTTCTTCACTTAACCCATATTAGAGACCCAGAGCAGGCTGTGGGTCTGACCAACCATTCTTTACCAGTTCTGACAAGCTCTCGTGCAGGAATGAATGAGTTTTAAATGTATGCTGGGTTGGGAAAGAATCACATCACTAAAAAAAGAGGAAAGATCGCCACGTTAGTTCGTATACTTCTTAAGTGATATGCTGAATCAAAAGACCCGATTCCTCGAAAACCTTTTTCACTTCTTTTCAAGTGCTGGATTCCATCAAGTCCACAGGCTTTGTTTGCAGATGAAAGGTTTAGGCAATGTGTCACCTGGTGCTTAACAGAACCAGGAAGTGATTCAGAAAGGAACTGTGGAACTGTGCGTTTAAAGAAAATCACTTTCCTCTGGCATAGCAGACGTACACAAAATATTTCATTTGACTTAGCTCTGTAAATGTTTCCAGAATAGGAAAAGACCAAAAGATAAATCAGCTGGATCTCAAGACATTTTTAATTCTTGAGGTGCTGATAAAAATACTTTTTATCCTAAAGTCAGAAAAATGTATACAGAATTCACCTTTTGTTTGTTTATTCTTCATACTGTCTCTTCTATTCAAAACTAGGTCATTGTACAATTGTTTACATTAAAACTAAAACAATATGACGTTATTCTATTTGTACAAGATAGTTAAAACTGTTTAACTTATAAATGATTTGTGAAATAATCTAAATCCATCTGCACTTGGTTAATATTTCCAATTAATTAACAATTTACAGTTAAGGTGACTTGAATCACATAATTATTCATGAACTAAAACTGCTAAAAATGATAAACCCATTTGATTCATGTTTTTGGACTTGCTCTATTATGAACTAGATTACCAGTGATTTACATAATTACGTTACCAAAAAAAGCTATATTTTGTGATTCATTTTGCTTATCGACAGTCTTCATACACAAACCAAGTATTGTGTTTGAGTTAAGCAATGGTGATAGCACAAAGAGGGCACCTGAGACTGTTTCCTAAGCTCTTTCTGAAATGTGATTTTTTAAGTTATCAACCTATGCTTGCTTTTTAGTATTAGAACTTACACTGAATTAATGATTTTATGATTTTCTATAGATGCAAAAAATATTTGAGAAACTTCCAGGATTCAAAGAAATACATGTATTAGGATTTAAGTAAGTATGAAAATGGGATTAATTTTTCTATTGGCTAGTAGAATACTCTTCCTATTTTCCCTCCAACGTGAAGAAGCATACATAATAGTGGGGTATGTATTACTACAAAGAGAAAATCATTTTCTGGGAACTACAGAGTGATAATATAGAGAGAAGTGCAGACACAGCCCAAGTGCTACTGTAAAGTTTTGAATTATTAAGTAGAAACAGCTTTGATTCCCTGAGGGGTGAAATAATCAATAAATCCTTTGAAATTGTTTGCTAGCAACATTGTATTAAGAACTTTCTTGAATGACAAGGTAAAGAAAGTTAGGAATATAGATATTTAGATGGCTACATTTTTGAGTATGGATCCTGTGCCCTTCATAGACCAGAGTGAAGGTGCCTTGGCAAGAGAAGGTTGTAGGAGAATACATGTTCACACAGATAAAACTTTTCCAATAGGTGTTTCCAACATTTAAAAATGTTTCATTTTTTAATAAATTCATGTTCTGTCTTGCCATTTCTTTTAGTTTTAGTTTCCTTGTATGCTTATGGCTAATACAAGCTACTGTGTGTTTTTTCAATAGAGAAACAACAGGGGAGGTGGGGAATCAAAACTAGTATTTGATATGATTAAGCTTCTATAGATAAGAGCACATTATGTAAAGAATCAAGGAGAAGAACAAATTACTAGTAGTAAAAAATAACATAAAATTGAAAGGGAATAACAAGCAGGAAAAAAGACATAAATTCATGAGGTCTTATAGCATAGGAACATTCAGACCTTGTGGTAACACTTAATGCATGTTGAAGAGCATTCATATAGCAATACAATTTTAGAAAAAAAACATTCCTAGCTTTTCTCTTTGCAAAATTGCTGGGGAAAAGGAGAGAGAAAAGCAAAATAGAGTGAAAATTAGTTGCTTATATTTTGATAATGAAAGTAAGAAAACAAAAAGTTGGCTACTGCAGAATAAGCAGAGAAAATCTGTAGTAGCACCTCATAGTTAACTTGCAATAACTAACCTCTTTCAGTTGTGACACCAGGAGATCTGGGATCCATTTCTGGTTAGTATCTTGGTCGTAGGAGCTGATATGAAACTACATTCATTAATGCGGAAGACCAGGATTGCTTCCCATCATCTAGTAATTTAGTTAGCTCCTGAGAATTACAGATCAGCAAGACATGTGCAGCTGTTCATTGTCTCTTAGCCATACTGCTACATATATTAGCAGCACTTCCCACAAGGCAGTATGGAAGGACAACATTAGAGACATGCTAGAGAATTTATCAGGGAAAATCATAGGGCATTATATTAGAGAAGGTCAACACAAGCATGTCTTCCAGAGGTAACGAATAGATCAGGTTACCCCTCTGATTAGGATCTGAGTAGGCACCATGTGTGGAAACAGTAATAGTTGCTACTACTGCCACAGATGTTCATTGCCACCATAAAGATATAGATTAGCAATGACAGTGCTCAAATTGCACCATTTGTCGTACGAAATAGGAAATCAGATATTTCAAACTGTCAAGGTAAAATAAAATTCCTCTTTCCCCACTCAAAATATGGAGATTCCCATTGTTTGGAAGGGGAAAAGTGAAATGATGGAAAATAGGCTGTCTTTTTCACACAGGGATAAAAGTTATAGATGATAAAGAGAAGATAAGGTAAATTATTAAGAGATGCTTTTGATGTATGACTGATTGATTTACCGGTATACATGAATCTTTGTTTTTCTTTCTTTTGTAAATCCCTTATCACACCCTTTGTTCTGTGATGAAATGAAGACAGAAGAAGGAGAAAGATGGGTAATTTGCCTGTAATTCATAATTAAGATTAATCATTTGATAGACTATGGATACATCAATAAATGTTCTTTATCTTGACTTGACAGACTGAATTGTGTTCTGCCTAAGTACAAAATCCATGATATAAACTAGCACGGAGATCTTTTACCTTAATCTGAAAGGTTCATATAATCATATTTTGTTAGGATCTCTCTGAAAGAAAGAAAATTGTTTGACCTAAGAAAATTCACATTCAGATGAGTAAGGATCTCTATCAGCCATAAACTGAAAATTAAAAAAAAAAAGGAATACTTCATATTTAAATTTTCATTTTTGATCTGCTGTTTCCTAGCTATGTTCCCATATACACATTACCTTCAATAAATATGTAGAACTTGATTTGTTGTCTCCATTATCGGGCCAGATAGAATGGCAACAACACCAGTTACTAGCTTGATAAAATGTAGGGAACTTTTGACTGGTAATACAAACAGCTACAGCTAATCTGTTGTTGTTGCCTAAAAGTGCTGCTGGGGAATAATTTGTGTAGCAGTTTCCAGAATTTCTCTTTTACTCTTAGTTTAACAGGCAGAATTGTCTAATGCTTTTCCTGAATTCTTGAAATGTCATATAAATGTAAATACATAGCACATACCAGAGAAAGTGAAATGCCTCTCTCTCTCCAATTATTTAATAGTATTAAAAGCAACATAGTGGAGTGTAAATGTTTTACAATGTATTCATTACTTTTCACTTTAATTAGGTGAATTCAGCATTTATGAAAAGCTATGTATTAATAATGGTGAAAATCTGACACTTCTGTTCAAAAATGCATCGAGGGAGAAGCTATACACATTCATTTGGACTTGGAAAAGCTACCTCCCGTTATGAAAAGAGATTTGCTTGCCACATTAGCTGATTTTTTTTACTGTTCTCAAAAAAAAGAGTAAACAATTGCCCCAGATATGATAGGATTGTTGCTTATTTGTAGTTTTATGAACTGTTGAATCTGTTATCATAGGTTCCTGCATAATTATTAGGTAATTATGGTTTCTACTAACCTCAGCATGCATTTATGACTGTTTGAACCAATAACCAATTACCAGTTCTACAGGTCTCTGAGTAGTCAGATTAAACTGTATTATTTTATAATATGTTTATAATTTTCTTCAATATTGGAATTTTTATTTAAAATTATGCATAGAAGGAAAAACACTTAGGTATAGCAGAAGTAGCTTGAAGATTGCAGTCTCAGTAGAAAGAAGTATATCTGCATTGTTTTTACAGAAGATATATATATATTTATTTTTTTTAATATATATATATGTATATTTGTTTGTTTTCTTTGTAAAATCAGTCATCAGCCAGTAACCGATCTGCTGCACTGGTCATTTTTGCATCTTCCCCTTGCAGATCAAGCAGCACTATAGCACGATATGTGGTAAACTTTGAGAGAGGTGTCTCCGAAATCAAAAGCACAGCAGATGACATCTCCACTATTGGATCTAATAAGGTTGAAAATGAAAAAGTTCCACTTTCTCCAAAGGAAGAGAGGGAGATATCAGCAACTAAACTCACAGTAACAGACCTTCAGCAACTGGTTGCCATAGCACTCCACGAAGACCAATCCCTGCCAATGGACCTTGGAACACTTCAGTTTACTGACGGTGAGTAGATAAGGCCAGTGCCAGGCACAAGACTGAACCCTGCTNACTGATTGATTTACCGGTATACATGAATCTTTGTTTTTCTTTCTTTTGTAAATCCCTTATCACACCCTTTGTTCTGTGATGAAATGAAGACAGAAGAAGGAGAAAGATGGGTAATTTGCCTGTAATTCATAATTAAGATTAATCATTTGATAGACTATGGATACATCAATAAATGTTCTTTATCTTGACTTGACAGACTGAATTGTGTTCTGCCTAAGTACAAAATCCATGATATAAACTAGCACGGAGATCTTTTACCTTAATCTGAAAGGTTCATATAATCATATTTTGTTAGGATCTCTCTGAAAGAAAGAAAATTGTTTGACCTAAGAAAATTCACATTCAGATGAGTAAGGATCTCTATCAGCCATAAACTGAAAATTAAAAAAAAAAAGGAATACTTCATATTTAAATTTTCATTTTTGATCTGCTGTTTCCTAGCTATGTTCCCATATACACATTACCTTCAATAAATATGTAGAACTTGATTTGTTGTCTCCATTATCGGGCCAGATAGAATGGCAACAACACCAGTTACTAGCTTGATAAAATGTAGGGAACTTTTGACTGGTAATACAAACAGCTACAGCTAATCTGTTGTTGTTGCCTAAAAGTGCTGCTGGGGAATAATTTGTGTAGCAGTTTCCAGAATTTCTCTTTTACTCTTAGTTTAACAGGCAGAATTGTCTAATGCTTTTCCTGAATTCTTGAAATGTCATATAAATGTAAATACATAGCACATACCAGAGAAAGTGAAATGCCTCTCTCTCTCCAATTATTTAATAGTATTAAAAGCAACATAGTGGAGTGTAAATGTTTTACAATGTATTCATTACTTTTCACTTTAATTAGGTGAATTCAGCATTTATGAAAAGCTATGTATTAATAATGGTGAAAATCTGACACTTCTGTTCAAAAATGCATCGAGGGAGAAGCTATACACATTCATTTGGACTTGGAAAAGCTACCTCCCGTTATGAAAAGAGATTTGCTTGCCACATTAGCTGATTTTTTTTACTGTTCTCAAAAAAAAGAGTAAACAATTGCCCCAGATATGATAGGATTGTTGCTTATTTGTAGTTTTATGAACTGTTGAATCTGTTATCATAGGTTCCTGCATAATTATTAGGTAATTATGGTTTCTACTAACCTCAGCATGCATTTATGACTGTTTGAACCAATAACCAATTACCAGTTCTACAGGTCTCTGAGTAGTCAGATTAAACTGTATTATTTTATAATATGTTTATAATTTTCTTCAATATTGGAATTTTTATTTAAAATTATGCATAGAAGGAAAAACACTTAGGTATAGCAGAAGTAGCTTGAAGATTGCAGTCTCAGTAGAAAGAAGTATATCTGCATTGTTTTTACAGAAGATATATATATATTTATTTTTTTTAATATATATATATGTATATTTGTTTGTTTTCTTTGTAAAATCAGTCATCAGCCAGTAACCGATCTGCTGCACTGGTCATTTTTGCATCTTCCCCTTGCAGATCAAGCAGCACTATAGCACGATATGTGGTAAACTTTGAGAGAGGTGTCTCCGAAATCAAAAGCACAGCAGATGACATCTCCACTATTGGATCTAATAAGGTTGAAAATGAAAAAGTTCCACTTTCTCCAAAGGAAGAGAGGGAGATATCAGCAACTAAACTCACAGTAACAGACCTTCAGCAACTGGTTGCCATAGCACTCCACGAAGACCAATCCCTGCCAATGGACCTTGGAACACTTCAGTTTACTGACGGTGAGTAGATAAGGCCAGTGCCAGGCACAAGACTGAACCCTGCTCTTTCAAACCACTGCAATTTCTTTAAGGTCATCTTTGCTTCTCTCATTTGATATATCCTGTTCTCATAAGTGTTATGTAGCATCCAAAGGATGTACAGATCTAAGGTAAATATTATAGCAAAACACACTTTTATAATTTTACAGCCTGACTTCCAATCATATTGGAGGATTTCCTTTTCTTGGTTGTTGAAAAGCTGGATATTTTGCACATCAAGATAGATAAAAGATGAAACAAAAAAAAAGACTATGAAAATTCACTATATAATTTAAATTTCCCAGTGTAGACAGTCTCCTTTCATTAATAAGACAAAAAGTGAAGACTTCTAACAGAGGTTTAGCTTTCTGAAAGCTAAGTCTCGATTATAAGGAAGTCATCCAAGCTCCTAGTGAAGTCAGAGGACAGATACCTTAAATTTGACCCTAAGATAAAATCATCAGTGCATTTTGCTCTTGAAACACAGAGGGAGTGTAGATGACAAGCTAGGAGTGAAGACCTTCAGCAGAAGGTTGAAGGGCTGCATTCTATTCATTAATCCAGCTAATAAATATCACCTTCTAGTCTATCAATGATTTTTTCAAAGATAACATAGGCCTGGTTTTGGAGAGGTTGGTTCAAAATGGGAAAAATACTTAGAAATATTTCTTCATATGAGCATTTACCAAAACAATCTTAAAACACGCACCAAATTTTAGCTGTAGTGTTTCATTTACAAACAATATTTTCTTGCAAAAGAAAATATTTAGATGAACAAGTACTTTCTGTAAGAATAAAATATCATATTTGAATGTAGATTAAAAGTCCTAAGAAAAAATTTCATGGGCATAGAACATTTTAATAATTATTATTTCTGTTAGCATTTTCCCACTAGTTATTTTTAATAACCAGTTTTAGAAAAACAGCTTGTATGCAAGTACGTTTAAAGAGCTCTGAGGGGGTGAAGGGAGCAAGTGGGCACTAAAGCCAAAACACTGAGAGTAACAATGCGTGTGGACTCTGGGTAAAACTGCAAATAATTTAGGCTTAGTAAACAGCACATTATAATGAGTCATCACAGCCCATGCGAATTTAACTGTGCCGTTTATACTTCAGCTGATTTTAAGCATTCATCCATTGTTTAGCTCTCTGCAGACCTATCCCATTTATACTAAATAAAGAGTACAAAGAATATTGCATATAAAATTCCTGTTTTCCTCATAATTGCCAATTTAAATGGAGATTTATGCCTCTTTCTTATTAATGTAGATTTTTTAAAATAATTTTTTGATGGAGAGTAGTTTTAATACTGATTTTTACTGAGTTTATGTGCTTTGATCAGTTTTCAGTATGTCACTGCTGAAATATTGTGCTCTCTCCCTCTAATTTATTTCTTTCTTTCAGAAACTATTATACCACCTAGTGATTTTGATAATGACATCCAGGCTGTGGTCACTATTCCTCTGGCAGGCCCTGATTCAGTAAGTTAATACTGGTTTTTATATATATTTATTTCTCCATGAGAAATGAAATTAAAAAGTGTCAACATACATAAACATACAGAAAAAGGCTCTTATGCTAAAATACATATCTACCTTTTATAAATGCTGTAAGGATAAATATTGTGTTGTTTTACTGCAACAGATTTTAATTACAAAACAAACAATGTCTCACCTGGTCAGTAGTACATCTCAAAGATAGGAGAAAAGCAACTGACAGGGATAGTGAAAGTCATCTTTTTTTGACCATTTTTAAAATTATAGGCAAATTGATTAGGATCACATGCACATGTGAAGTGCTGGGGCCTGAGCTGTGAACCCCAGGTTGGAGTTGACCTGTGGATGAGACACAACCCAGCAAAGTGTTTTATTCCCCAAGTGGTTTCAGGCCCCAGAGACAGAACCTGGCCCACTTGTGTGAGACCCTGCCTTCCCCCAGGTGATCATGGTTGGGGTGATGAGCAAGGCCAGAACTATATCAACCAGGAACTGAGCAGTTGGGGAAGGGAGTTCTTGCTGGGGATAGTTGGAAGAGCTTCTTGTTGGAGACAGCTTGCTGAGCTCTCTCTTGGTGGTGTGTGCCCACCTCAAGCTTGGCTCTTGTGCTGGTTGATTTGAGATGGAGAAGTGCAAAAAGATGAAGAATATGTAAAAGATGAAGGTATGCTGAGGGGTTGTTGCTGAGTTTGGCCTTGGCCTGTGGAAGAAGAGAGTTAGCAGCACAACCTGTCAAATATTTTGTATATCCCATGACTTCATGCTGAGTTAGCTGTTTGCAAGCTCCTGTGGCTAGAGATTATTGGACTTTTTAGCAGTGAAAGTTAAACATAATAATGAAACCTCTTTTTAAAAACTTTTTTTCAGGAGGACTCTGTGACTGTGGAACTCCCACTAGGTTATCCCAGCCCAGCAACTCTGGACCAAACAGGAGATGAGTTGGTCAATGAATTTACAACTGGAATCCCTGTGCTAAGTGAAGAAATCAGTGTCCCTGAAGAATTTAATAATTTTGTTTCTTCTGAACCTGTGTTTCCTACCAAATCCTCCAGACCACCATTTCAAGACAAATCTCCTCCAGACACAGAAGTTATCAGTACAGACCACCAAAGTTTCACAGTGCCTTTTGATGCTCTGGGTAGTACTAGCAGTCTCCCAAAACCAGAGGATTCTTATTTGCCTCCTCCAGCAGATGATTCTGCTGGCAATGACTTAATCACCGATGGCTATGGGTCTCCAGTGGAGCAGGCTACCACACTGGCAGCTTATACCACAGGTAGTTTTGTGCCACCTTATGTCCTGCAAGCTGGAGATGAGAAGAGTGAAGCTGAGGAGAAGGAAGAACTAACTGAGACAGCAGAAACACCTTTCAAGGAAGCTGATCAAGATAGTTTGTCTGGACAAGGTAAGACACAAAAGATTTTTCCCTAGGAGGGGGTAGGAGAGATACAGTTGTTATTATGACTACAACCGTGGATAAGTACTATAAGCATTCCTTTCAGTTGTGACATAATTTTATTTATTTTTTTTTTTACCATCAAAGGTGCAAAATTTGCATTTCTGATGCCCAATTCAGGAAAATCCTGATGTACCTAACTTCAAAGTTGTCAAAGAGAAAAACAAAAAAAGCAACAACAAATGCTTAAGGATAAGGCATGCTCTGTAGAGGATATTATGGTAAAAATTCAAAAAGGCAGAGCAAAAGACATGTCAGGAAAAAAGAAAACCCAGCCGAACACACAAAAAAAAAGTATTTAAAACATGAAATGTAAATCACTATAAAGTCTACAGACAGATACGGATGATAGCAGCAAGAGTGTCATGAAATAATTTATTCCAAGCAAAGAGTACCATGGCTTGGAAAATTTTATATATCTACAGGTCTGATTAAATGTGAAACTTTTAAAAATTTCTAGTTTCCACGTTTGTTTATTCAGTTTTATCAATACAGTAGGGTTTTTTAGAGGGACCCAGATGTATGAGAAAAAACATAATAATCAAAAAAGTATATACGTATGTATGTCTGGGTGGAGGAAAGTCTGTATAATTTAGTCTTTAAAATGAAAAATATATGATGGACATATTTCCCGTAGTTATCAGAAAAGTGTTGACCCTGCAGATGAAAAAGTTCAAAGATAGTAGGGCACAGGTGAATCAGGCTTTCCCCTAGAACAGCAAAATGTCAGTAAGGCTACTGCCTCTATCACCTCCGTCAGCAGCTTTGAAAACCATGTTAGACACTGTGGAGAACTATGGTGTGCAGATAACTGGATTGCATGGGGCAGCAGATACCACTGGCAAAGCAGCAAGAGCCATGGTTCCTGCCATTGCATTCTGTCTGTTCCAGCTCTTTGCTCCCTCTCCTGCTTCCTGATCCATCCTCACGACCTCAGCGTTAGGTCAGTAAACTTTAATTTTACTTAATTTTGCACTTCTAAGAAGCCTGTGCTAGCTATGTAAGATGCAAGAGGTTGCTAGAAATGTATGGGAGGAGATAGTTAGAATCATAGGATGTTTTAGGCTGGAAGGGACCTCCAGAGGTCATCTGGTCTAACCTCCCTACACAAGTAGGGACTTCTCTACCTAGGTCAGGCTGCTCAGAGCCCCATCAAGCCTGATCTTGAATGACTCCAGGGATGGGGCCTCCACCACCTCTCTGGGCAGCCCATTCCAGTGATCTATCACCCTCATATTAAATAGGACAACTACAGTCAGCATTTCTGGATCCCCAGGAACGTCATCCTCTAAGCCAGTAAACTTGTTCTTGATGAAAGAAAGTTCCCTGCTCTACCCTATCCCTGTTCCACCAGCTTTCTCCTTGCTCAGTCCTTGACCTTTTATGTCCCACCCTGCACTCCAGGAGCCTCTTGGAGTGAGCACAAAGAACTCTTCTCCCCCTTTCAAAATGTTCTTCATGACCCAGCATGCCCAGAAACAGCAAGAAGGTATCTTAATCCCTGCTGCCCAGCCACATTCTGTAAGGCAAACAGTCAATGATTGTATAGCTGATCAGAAACACCCCACTACACATTGATAACATCCTTCACAATGGGCTCACACAGGATGGGGAATCCCCGTGTCATGTACTGTCTATGGTACTGCTCTTTCTGGATCCAGTAAATAAGACTGTCATTTTAAAGAATAATGAATGTAAAAGCTGCCACTTAGGATCATGTACTTGTCAGGTCCAGAGAGGGAAGAGCATCGCATGCTCTGTGGTCATGTTGTTGCACCTGGTAGTTTATGTACTGAATAAGAACTTCCCATTCTATAGTCTTGCCTTTATATACCAAGTTCTGAAGTGAGAGAAAGGCAAATACTTTGATTAGCAGAGTGACTTAAAGATTAGAAAATCAATTCTTATAAGAATCAGTTGTCAAGTGCTCCTGAAAATAGTTTATGATAAAAAGCATTAAACTCAACTGTTTTCAAATGCATACTGAGAAGTCTTGCAGTGCTACTGATAAAAGTGAAACACAACTTCAAATAACAGTATCGATTACCTTTAAATAACATTCATTATAGCTGTGGAAAAGTATTACATTTGCAGGGGAAAAAATAGTCATATACTTTTTTCATTCTATTCACTGATTGGGTTAGGGATTTGATGTCATAAAAAAACCCCCATAAAGCTACATATCTATTTGCTAGATAGCTGAAAAAATTGTAATCTAACAGCTCTAAATGGCTGAAGAAGTGTGTTTGACTCACCAAAAACACAGAGCAACTTATGCTGAAGATACTAGTTCCATTCTTTTTCTCTAGATCTAAAATTATAAAGAATTTGTTGCAATTTATTACAGTTACTGACTGTTTTACACTAGATGGAGGAGGGATACGGGAGGTGAACCTCTCTCTGATCTAAAGGTTTGTTTGCTTGATTGTTCCCCAGTGACAGTGTACGGCCACAGTTCATTTGATTCTTGCACAGGCTCTGATGCCTCAGTTTAAAATGGGGGTTAGATTCTGTGTTTCTAAGTGACAATACATTGCATAGTTTAATGAGTTCCAATGTCATTAGGCAAATATCAGGACCAAAGGAAATTTTAGGAAGGATAAGGATTGGAGTAGATAATCTTTCAAGGTCCCTTCCAATCTCTAACATTCTGTGATTCTGTGATAATACAAACATCAAAAGTTCACCACTTACTAACACAGATTTCTTCAACAAGTTTTTCTTATATAATTTGGAATTTGGTTTAAAAATACATAAAGACTTTTCTTCTTCCTTAAGCTATTATTGCCTGTGCCCACAGAGCACGGAATTGTTCACTTAAAGAGATGTAGATCTTCTGTAAGTGAAGGTTTGATCATTTAAGCACCTGGTACTGACCCTTTAAATACTACTTTAAGAAATTATTTTATGCATATTTGGGTTGGAACCTCTCAATCTGTACAACAAAACAAACTGTCTAGAGATGTAAAAACTCCCAACTTTCCCACTAAATAAGGCCCACTATCTTGTTCCTCCCTGATGAACACAAGTTATGTCTAAAACAGGCACTAGAACATAAGAATGCCATTGTTATCTCTGCAACTGAGAAGCAGGAGAAAAATAATTGTTCCCTGTCTAAAAAGAAGGGATGCTGTGTTAGCAATGACACAAAGTTGTAGTTGTTATATTTGCTTAGAATCTTATAGCACACAAAACATACTGCGGGCTTAACAGAAGAGAGATGTTGGAAATCTATTTACTGAGTTCTTAAGGGTAAATAGCGTATGCCCTTTAAAACATTTTCTCTTTCTCTAGCTTTTTTCAATTCTGGCAGTACAACATTCCCTGTATTCTTTTATTTTCCTAGATGTTGCATATTTCACAGGAACTAATAGAATTTTGTCTGGAAGCTCAGGACTTAACATTTATGACAGAAGGTTTATTAAAGTCAGCTGTGTCAGTGATATTTTAATATGGTAAGCAGAATTCCTCACTAACAGATACAGAATTTTTCACCCTTTGTGCCTGGCTACATTTCATAGTTAAATTTCTTAGTTAAAAAAACAACGATGAAAAACAAACAAACAACAAAAAAAAACGAACCAACAAAACCAAAAAACTTTTAACTTTCTGGTGTGGAACATCAGGAACTACTTAATGCTGTATGAATTTGGACAGAGGGTTAGGATCTAAACAGTTGCCTGCAATTTGGCTACACTAATTTCCAGTCATTTCCCCACCCTACAGTCCAGAAGATGGAGCAAATTGTCTTCATGTTTAGAANTTTCTTAATTTTAAAAACTTCAAATTCACTTGTAATCATGAAAGGAAGAGCTGGCTACCAGAAATAACATAGTCTTTAGGTATCCCCATCAGCTATATGTTTCACAGATGGACTTTATTGCATTGGCTATCAGTTTCTATGTGTGCAACTACAGGCTGAACACTGAATGTCTACAACCTATGCCAACTACTTTAATTGTTCCTACCTGAGGTCACTGAGCAAAGCAGTAAAAAAAAAAATTCTTTCACAGCTCCCAAAAAGATAATCACACTCAGCCTCACACACACATACATAAAGTTCTGCATACAAAATCTGGGAAGAGTAAAATACAAGTGAGGGATGAGGACAAAAGAAGTGTACTTTTGAGACATACTGGTTGAGATTTGTTAGGCTTGAGCAGCCAGGGGGAAGAATGAGCCAGGAGCAGGTGTGAAGTTTCTTTCAGATGGTACTGTGCTCATTCTGGACAGTGATGCTGTCCATGGGCAGTAAAGCGCAGACCAGTGAGGGTTAGACAGCTGTGCTAGCCAAAAGGTGGTGGCAGTTACTGCACCCCTTAAAGTAGCCCAGAACTACTAGGCAGATGCTAAGCAGTTGCTAAAGTAAGCCTAACCTTTGAATTTCAAATTCTGTTTTGAGATTTTACAATAGAATTGAAAGAAAAACTCTGGTACAAATTTCTAGACCTCTTACTGAAAAGTTCTGAAATGTCTGCATCAGGTGTTGTGATTTAAATGTTTGACTACTCAAAAAGCTTTTTCTTTGCTATAGCACCTTCAAAATCAAAGCTATTTCCATTTTCCACTTAAAACCAGTGCGAAACCTCTGCTTTTTTTCTCCTGTCTGGGACAATACCTGTTCACTGTTCTCCAGTATTGCTCTTTCTTCTTAATTTTTTCCCCCTCTGGAGTTAACTCATTAATATCTCTTTTGTATGGTTAAATTTCTCTTCCCTCTCTTTGCACTATTCCTGTGATTCTACCTAAAACAGTGTCATCAGTCAGAAAGGAAGCCACTTATGTAAAGTATGAGATTGTTATTTCAAAAGCAAGAAAATTTCAGAATTAAAAGAAATGCAAACAAATATATAAATGAATAAAACATTCATGAAATCTGCAACAATAATAATAATAATATACTTCTTAAACAAGAGGAATTTTAATTTGTATTTGTTTTAATTGTAACTACTAACAAATTTTACAATCCATGTAAATGATTATCCCAAAATCCTGACCATCATGGAGGAAACATCATTTCTGGAGAACTCATTCCAGAAGCATAGAACAAAATAAAGCAAGCAGTAAAATACTTCAGTTATTCTGTTGTACCACATCTTGGTCTCACCAGCATGGACTATCCTCAAGCTCTCAAGAAAGACTCTGAGAGAAGACTCTACAGGGTGTATCACAGAGGTTTATTTCTGGGAGAAAAAGCTGATGAGGAGTAGGTGGTGGTCATATCTGTATGTGGAACTGATAAAAACCTCATTAATTTCCATAATTGCTCTCATGTTCACACAGCCTTATTGTGAGTGGTCCCCTTTAATACCCTCTTCCTGCCCAACAGTTAATTTGATTGTGCACACCTCACTCACTACTATTTCTAAGCGATCTCTACAAAAACTCAGTTTTCTGGATGTTTGGAGATTCTTTCTGCCTCTGCTTCATCCCTAGCTGCCTAAGCACCTTCTGTGCTTAGCACGGCTTTCTATTTGGCATAACCAGCACTGTCACAGAAAAGAAACCCCACTACTTCTTGCAAGAACAGCTCCAGATGTTCCCAGGATTGGAATTCACCCATTCTTTCTGTCAGGAATGCTCACCGGTTTTTTTACATCAATGGTTATACAGGGTAAGAACTCCTCTGTTTCCTTGCGTGCTTTCCTGTTTTTCTTGTTTTCTTTGATCACAAGTTGATGGGGTTTTCTCAATGTTCTCTCCCACCAGCTTCTCTCTGTGGCCTTTCACTTGTCACTTGCCACTTCAAAGAATGCTTTTCATGCTGCTTCAGTCCGATTACAGTTCAGCTTGGAGAATGAACAGGTAGGTCTAGCTGTGTCATTTTCTCAAGCATTATATACAATCTTGATTAACCTAGAAGTTATCTGTAAATTGAATGCAAAAGTTTCAGCAGGCCCTTATTAAGATACATTGGATTTAAGAAAAAATTCATAGTATGTTCAGTGTTGTGATAAAGTTAGAACTGCATATTTGGAGTACTACAGGTATCCTGAAGAGTCCTAAACATATCAGAGTAAGTGATTAGCAGATGGCCAAAATTTAATGATAGACTGCTGCTCAGCTGTCTGCATGCTGGGAACAGCAGGAACAACCTGAATAGAACAAAACCTGCTTCACATCTTCAAAACATACTTAAAAATGTTAAAATGGAATGACTAAACCAAGCAAAAAGGTATGAGAGAAACAGAGTACTGTCTATTTTTCCAATTTAACACATCACTTGTTTAAATTATTAAGCTGTCCAACCACTTCAGGTTAGTTTTACTTCAAGGTTTGGCTTTGCTTCCTTCAAATATTATTTCCTATTCATATTGCCTCAAATATGCAATCTAAATGCATGTAACCAAAACAAATGAAACTTTATATGAGACTGGTAATTCCAATGACTCATTGACATTACTATGTGAACTATGGAAAACAATTTATACTTCTGCTAAGAAAATTTGCTTATCCAGAGGCAAATCTTCTTAGCCACTTGTATAATGAAAAAATCCCTCATTCTACACTTAAATAGGTAGCAGGAAGACACACCTTAGTGCTCTGCCACTTATTCACTCATACCTTTTACTCTTGTCCAGACACGGGCACGCATTGCTACCCCTTTGCTTCCACACGTCCACACCTGGACCAGATGCTCATATTCTACACACACACTTGGGTTTCTCTCTCACAGTCATCATTG